>MU150282.1:207675-231896 GCA_015584075.1 Collybia nuda
AATTAGTAGGAGATCTTGTACATGAGAATAGCCAATACCTGCTATTAGAAATCACTGCAAGTAGTCCACACATAATATAAGCTATTTTCAGTTTGAGTTGGTAATTCCAATTTATTACATGGCCTGACTTTTTAATAAGTGTTGCATATACAATAAACTGTACCTGCTGTCAGAAATTTACCCTACATCCCACTGTGAAGATGGCAGGAGATCTGGGTCGTATTGGGCCATCAAAAGCACATAGTTCAATTTAGTATGAAGATGGCGGAAGGTCCGGTGCGTAGGTTTCTAAACAAAAATCTTTCTTAGATTTGAACACTCGTCAGAACTGTGTCATACAATCCTTAGTTGATGGGAGATCTTGTGTGTGAGATAAGCTAATGCCTGCCATTCAAACTCACCAAGTGGTACTCATATTTTTGGACTGTGGTGCATGAAAAACTTAATAGTAATTGTGATTATAAATGTACAGTACAACCCAACATAAAGATGGTGGGAAGTCCAGGCATGAGGAAGTGTTCAGTGATCAGAGTTAGATGGGCAATATGTGAGTGTTGGCTGATATATTGTGAAGTATATTAGATTAGATTGGATGTTTTTAAAAATGTGTTATTTAGGGTATTTACCATAATCACAAGCGTGTGTTCATAGATGGGTGTATATCCAAACTTGGTGTTTGATTTGGTTCGATCCCACGGTCTATATGACACAGGAGAGGCCCAAGTCATATTTAGGGTTATTGTGTACTTGTAATAGATGAGGGGATGGAACCGCTCATGGTGAGTTTATTAGATGTACAACTGACCATTTAGATTTGTAGGGATTATTTTTGGGTTGTCCGGAGTGTGAATAAGAATAGAATGATATACCACAGTCATGGACTGTAGGCCAAGTACACTTAACGTCGACGGTACTTGGGAAACTGTACCATTCGGCCTTGAACAAATAGCACGGGCCGGATGCATAATTGATCCAAAGATGGCAGGTTGATCCGGTGCGTACAAATTTGGTAACCGGGTACAAAGTTTTCAAGTCAATCAATGCTTGGCGACATTATCGCATGGTGACATGAGCAGATAATGTTTTCCGAATTGCAAACTCATGAAGAAAAAAAAAAAAGATGTCCCCAAGGGAATGAGGCATTTCCAGAAACATAAGAGGGGCCCACAGAATTTAGCAGGTCATAAACTCCCCATTTCGTTTGGACGCTTTTTATGCCTACAGACCAGCGGATTCAACCGATTACGTAATCATGCCCCCAGTAAGTCGTGTTTTAGTTGTGAGTCGTGTCTTGGCTCACCGTCGTTTTCACCAGAAAAATACAGGGGCTAGGCCTAGGAAGCCTACCAAAGTGAGCGTATGATTAAGGCGATGATGATTATTTATTTACATTGGGGTAGCCTGCGGCTGCCAGGGCAAAAGACGCTGCGGCGAAAGTCACGCACGACAGTACACAGGATAAGCGTGCAACTGAACAGGTTAGGGTTATTATGAGTTATAGACATACGCATGCTGATTCGACGTCTATCGTCAGGCGGAACCATACACAGTGAGATTAGTGCGTCATTCACCTCTATCGCTCTTGCATGTACTCATGCGCACACCTGACAATCCAGGCACTCGAGACTGAGGAAACGATTGGCGCGATCGCGGATGCCATCGATGAGGGGGAAGTAGAAATTGCCGCCAAGTCGTGCTTCCTTGGATATGCCACCATCAATTTGGCGGACCGTAGGGATCTTGGGAGAGGGCCGATACTCAACATTCAACAGTGGAACGCTCGTGACACGAAGGTTTCGAAAATCCACGAATTCCAGGAGAATTTGGGTGAAGAATTCGAGTTTATGCAGCCGTTGGAACTTCAACACGCCGTTATTCTGGGTGTGCGACGTGATGCGATTGATATGAGCTGTTTGATGCAAAGCTGGCCTACTCGGGGCCTTGCGTCGATTGAATGGATGGAGAGTGCGGTTGGAAAGGAGGGCAAGGCACTGTTGATTAATGGGAACCACCGTCGGACGATGATGGAGATGTGCATGGCGCCCGTAGTCGACAAGCTCGAGAAGTTGGATAATCTGGTTAAGGGGAGCTTAGACGTCAAAACAAAGGAGCACAAACAACTGTTGGAGGTGTGGAAAAAGACGAGGGAACAACTTGAAAGCACAGGGAGATGGGGTGCCAAGGTATACGACTTGGGTGCGTGTACTGTATCATTCGATCATGGTTAGATCTAACAGGATTAGGTAGACGCTATCGAGTCGCATGTATCACGCGATCAGATCAAGTTGTTCCTTGCCAGTAATGTCAAGGTGTGGCAGGCCGTCGATCAGGCAGGCGATTATTTGAACATGGTACTGCCTCTTATTTGCGAACTCGAGACACCCGAACAGGCGGCGCAGTTTATTAACAAGCAATCGGACAAGGCAAACACTACACGGGCTTCACGAGCAGGTAGTAATCCGACTCTTCTATGGCATTTATCACAATATCTCAATGTGCCTGCGCTCCGTGTCTGGCAACCGTTCTCGGCCAATTTTTTGCACCAGAGAAAAGACACACCGTCGCCGTTTCTGGAGGCGCTGCTGTTTGAAGGGACTTGCCAGCTTTATTTCCTCTGTGTTGATATCAAGGTGATTTCGTATCGGGAGAGCTCTGAAGAAGACATTCTATTATTCCAGAAGAGGATCAGCGCTTTGTTTCGGCACAAGTTTACCAAATTCGGGGCCTGTCTGACGATTTTGAACAAGGCCTTCTTTGATATTTGTGAACAGGTTTATATGGAACATCTGGCGCCCCTTGCGGACCGTTTTGGCTCGCTCATTCCCAGGAATGCGAAGGATTGGGATATGGCATTTGACATTTACCGTGAAACCCTCAAGGCGGACTTGGGAGCGTGGGCAAAGGAAATGCAAGAGGGTGAAGCGCGAGGGAAGAAACACGAGTCCAAACTGTTATCGACATTCGATCGTAGGCTGGAATGGATATTTGACGGGCAGTTATTTGAACGGCCCAGCATTGGTATTCATATAGCTACCTTTCCAAAGCCCATCCTCGTCCCCGCGTTTATCATTCAAGTTGGGAAGGACGTTCTCGATGCGCATATAGGGTATCAGTGGGTGAGCTTGCGGGTTACATGTTCTTTTCATGTACAATACTAACATTTACTTGAACATAGCTTTTCTCGCTCATTGAACCTTTGTACGGAGCGATACTCTCCGAATACAACAAAGGGTCGGGACGCGTTATCAGCACTGTCCTTAAATCACACCATATTAGCTATGAGGCATATAACAAAGCTCTCTCGTTGTTCCTCAGCCATCGCGAGGCGTATATCAAGCCCATCCATTACACACTCAAAACCCTTCCAAAACCGACGTATCCAGGAGAGTTGACAAAGAATGCTGAAGATGTTGAACTGGAGGGACCATTGGCGAAGGTAATATTGTCTGTGATGGAGTCTTCGGACTCTACGTTTCCGGAAAACCCCCCAAGATCACATGTGTCGGCCGTGACTAAAGTCCCTAATGGCCTGTTGATTGTCCAGTTATGCCGGCAGACGACTCACACTATATTCAATGCCCAATTTGAACATGGTGGACAGGTTGTGAATTCAGCATGTAAACAGAGGGCATCGAATGCGATTTTGAATTCTTACAAGATGATGCATCGCATTTGGATTCCCCATCTTCGCGAAAGCGGCGGGTATGGGCTAGCATATCGTGCTTACAAGGCATTGATTGCCGAACCTTGGTTAGAAGAAGGGATGACGAATTGGTATGTGTTGGACGAACCGAAACCCGACGAGGTGGACAAATCGAGTACGAACGCTCTTGTCAAAAGGAGCGAGCAATTTTCGCGTATCGACGACTTGCACACAAAGGTCAGCAAATCTATCCGTGGAGTTATCGACGCTGTTACCAGGGATGAGAGTACGCTTATTTCGCGTGGAGAGGAATTCAACTCGGAGCAGCGACTACAAACCGAGGTACATTTGGCTACAAACAATCTGATCTCGGTATGTATTTTTCAAGTATGATGAGATCCTGTGTTGATATTGTGTTGTGTAGGCTATCGTTTGACACTATATCAACCAGTATTCAAGCTGGGATCAATCTTCACGACGTCCGTTTGTACCTTCCACGGATATCTCGGACTCGAAAATTAAGGCTGAACTCGAAGATTTGGATGTGCCGTCTATTCCAGCAGTGGCGTCTAAAACAGATATGACACGATTTTTTGCTCAGCAGGCAAAGCGGAAGCCATTCACAGCGTCGGAAGTAGACGTGTATGAGCGCCAGAAGAAAACAGCTATCCGAAGAGCGGAACAACATGAGCGCGCAGAAGAAGAGTTTCGTTTGCTTGTGAACAGTACATCCGAGGGCGCGATAGATGAAACACCAGGTATTCGCATTTTTCAAGGTTATTATAAGTGATTTAGGGGATATTGATTGATATTCAGGCGAGACTGGACCAGCAGCTGACAGGCGTCCCCGTCCCCGTCCTCGTCCAGTCTGGGACAAGAAGAGTACGTGTTTTGTGTTGGTTTCTGACATGATCGATTGTAATGCTTGGCATTGGTAAGATACCACAGGAGAGGGTGTTCGTCATCCACGCGCAAGTCGTGAGGCTGATGTGCAAGTCTTGGATGATGGAAACCAAATACCCGGGCCTTTAGTACAGGAGGGAAATGGTTCGTGACTTTGTGTGATTGGATCTATATTTTGCTGATGTGCGCGTCTATGTAGACAAGAATAATAGTGAAACAAGTGTTGAGAAAGGTATGTGCGAGTTGTATTCATTGGAAACGTAAATATTAAATACCAAGCAGGGACACCTTCCGATCAGATTGATGTTGACCATACGGGTGAGTGGTTGGTACACAATTTGAATCATGTGCAAAATTGAGAGCGTGGATAGTAGACTTGGAAGAAATTGCCGACAAACTGGGTTAGTCATCATTAGTGATTGTGGACTTGTCGTTGATTGAATTTGGTAATAGACAGCGAAGACGAGTTTGATAAAGCAAATGAAGATGGGATGGTAGGTATTTTTGAAGACGATGCATTTGAAGAAGAGTCTTTGGTTGAGGGGGTTGCCAGAAACGAGGCCGGTGAGTTGAATTCTTTAGACATGGAGACCATATCCTTGGGCTGAAAATCAGTCCAGATGATCGTGTACCAGAACCTACAGAACCCGTTATACATGAGACTGGTACGTATATTTTGGACCAACTTGCGTGAGGCTTATCTGTCTTGAACAGGCAATGAAGGAGGTCTCAAACGATCTCGCGGAGATGACGAGGCCGATACAGGATCCGATCGTCCATTGAAACACATTCGGAATGAGGACAAGCCACGCCCAAACCTTGAGAGGAAAGTTCCAGAGCCGGTGTTTACCCATGGGACGCCACAGGGTGAGGGTGAGTTTCCAGAGTTTTAAGGGGTTGGGACCTATTTGATGTGTTTGAAACAGTTCTAGTGCCCGCGACTCAAGAGAATATGGATGCGGAGGAGGACGTTCAGGTGTCTCCCACTTATCCAATGACGCAATTTCAGGCAGGGTTTGATCACGATAGTGGCTCAGATGGTGAATGAGCGTGCATTTGTACTTGGAGATAATCCAGCGTGTAGTTGTAGTGCATGGGGAAATAAACGGCTGGATTGAGGTTGTGAGTAATCAATATTTTATGACAGGGTTTAGGGTGCTAATCTGTGGGGTATCACCCTGGCATCGAACGCTAATTTTTAGCGCCTAGTCATTTCCATCACAAGAATATGAGAGATCGAAAACTAAATAAAAAAAAAAAAGACACTAGGAATTTTTTTTTTACTTTGTGCAGACGGAGACATGCCCTAAACTCTGGATCGGGAAGCGGAACCTGAAAGTTATTGGGGCGTATATATAAATAAAGGCAGTAGGACTTGAATTATCTCTCATTGTCCTCTAATTAGTCAAACATACAAAAACTGCCGGAAGTTATACAAGCATGTCCGAGGTAAGTGTTTTTCTGTATTCAAAGTCATACTTGGGGTTGATGTTCCTGTCTTGTTGTGTTCAGAAGATGAAACGCCAAATAAGAGCCAGGAAGGTATGTGTGTCTATAACCTTACAAGAAGCTTAGTTTTTTGTAACCCAGACTGTCCAGACTCACCCGGATGCTCAAGTGGTTCGTATCTATTATTTTGAAGGTCAAAGATTAACAAGTTTTGATAACCGAGCGATCAGGACAAGGAATTGGATGCGACTATATTAGCGGCAAGTCGTCTAGTTTATTACAAAGCCATCATCTTTTCATTGATTACTCCATAAAGGCAAACGAGGCTGATGCGAGTGCGAATGCTGTTGAAAATGCGATACAACAAAACGATACAAGTGAGGCAGCGGACACGTGTTTTTTAGGGTATGGGACCATTTGCCTGGCACACCGTACGGACGTAGGCCGGGGCCCTATTTTAGAAATCAAAAAGTGGAACATTCGGGATGCCGTCACGAATCAACTGGAAGACTTCAAACATAGTCTCGGGGAAGGCTATAGCGGACTCCAGGCATTATCACCGGAGAATGCTGTTTTTATTGGAGTCAGGCGAGGTGTGTTGGACGTTGAGGAGTTGGGTAAAGTGTGGAGTAAGAGCGTGAAGCCTTTGAAGTGGATTAAAGGTGTCCAGGGAAAGACTGGCCTGGCGCTGCTTATTAATGGTAATCACCGGAGGAGTGTGATGGAGAGTATTCACCAGAAATCGCTGGAAGTGCTCGATCGGCTTGAAACCACATTGGGAGATATGGAACGCAAGGGAGATATACGATCCGAACAATATCAGAGGGCGCACAAGGCACGCAATTCTTCGCGGGACACTCTCCAGCGTGTGGGACGATGGACGGTCAAGGTTTATGATCTTGGTGAGTGGCTGTTGTGACCTATATTTGGAACATGGGTGAAATTTACAGCTTTGTTTGCAGACGCCATTGAATCGCATATTCTTCATATCAAGATCAGAATCTATCTGAGCCGGAACGTGAGTATCTGGCATACGGCTGATACCGAGGATGATTATTTGCAGATCCTTTACATGTTTATTGCCGGCATGTCAACTGCAGAGGAGGCCATCACGTTTGTAAAATCTAATTCGGACAACACGCCCACCTCCCGAGCAGGGAGAGCATCTTCTAACGGAACGATGCTCTGGTGCGTTGCCAAGTATCTGCGATTACCCGCTCTCAGTGAACGCAAGCCGTTCTCGGCCAAACTTCTGTTCGACTCGAGGACTACTGTTTCACCGTTCCTCAAGGCACTCTGCAGGGAGGGCTACCTCCAGTTTCTGTTCCTATGCACAGACTTGGATGTCCCGCACCTCGATGACGTTACTGCAGATGAGTTTGAGGACGTCAGGAATGAGCTGCACGAGCAGGCGTGCAATGAATTCACAGGACATAGGGTGGACTTTCTTGCGATACCCACGGAGTTTGTAACGCTTCTAGAGAACGCGTTCCAAACACATCTGGCAGAAGCGGTATTGAATTTTGGATCACCCCTCGACGACCACATTCAAACGTGGGAAGATAACTATGAAGTATACGTGAGAGATGTAGTGCATGAAGCCGGTGCATGGGTTGAGCAAGCATGCACAACAACCTTTAAAGATGCTCCGGAGATGATAGAGTTGCTACAGAATCTTCAGGTGAAGCTTGAGTGGATACTGGACGGGAGGCTATTCGATTGTGCGTCTGTTGGGATGTACGACGAAAAGTACAGGAAGCCTCTGATAGTGCCAGAGATGATATTAAGCATCGTTCGTGGGGTACACGCAGTCAGGGCAGGTTACGATTGGGTTAGTGATTACTGAGGTTCATGATTTACGTTCTAACCATGTTTTTGTGATTTCAAGATGTTTACGTTGGTTGAACCGTTGTATGTGTTTTCGACATTTGAGTACAGGTCCTCATCAACCCGTGGGGCGAGCACGATCCTTGCCTCTCATTTTAAAACACGGTGGTCGTACAACCTCACCCTCAGTAGCTTCTACTCTGCCCGGTTGGCCATTGCCGGTCCCGTCCATCAGGCATTGACTGTGCCAAAGACGAAACAGTGGTCGAACACCAAAGGCCCAGAGGTAAAATCGGGCATTTATATCTCCCTCACCAAATTGTTGGGATTTGTAATGGTGTCCGAGGACTCTAGCTTTCCACCTCGCACAGAATTGGAGGCTGCGCATGTACGCACTTTGGAAAAATGCGAGAGTGGGGAAGAGATTCTGGCAATGGCGTGTGCTACAATGACCTATTTATTCCATGCAACATTCAAAAGCAACGCACAGGGAAAGCTGTCTGTCAAATCTGGTTGCAAGACACGGGCTCGCAATAACCTCTATCGGACTTATCAGTTGGTTCAGGTCATATGGGGAGAGAATCTGAAGAAGAGTTCATTATACCCTGTCATCTATCGGTACTACACCACCCAGGTTAAACCGTTATTGGAGGAAACAAATCACAAGGGATGGTACACGATGGCGCAGCCCTCTGGCGGGTATCCTCTTGATTTGATGGAATTTGATGCTGTCGAAATCTGTGCGTCCAACTTGACTAGTGACTCCAACCTCACACAGACGACCAAGATTTTGAGAGGCATTGCTCGTGCGCTGATACTAGACACATCTGCCGCTGTGCCGCACAGGGAAAATGGAAAGGTGAGTAAACGGATGGTGCCCGCAATTTACGAGCATGCGCAACAGTTGATCAAGGTGAGTGTGTAATTTGGGACATGTGTGAAATTGAGACTTACGGTGCTTATTATAGGACATTGCAAGACACAACCTGACTATGAAAGCCGTTATCAATGCGTCTTTTGAGGGGGTCGTTATTGATCCTGAAACTCTAATTTCAAACCAGGCTGTCACTGATTTCCTGTTGGAAATGGACATACCCCGTCTTCCGGACAAGGCTTCGGATGAGGATATGGAAGCCTTGTTTGCAAACAAGTCACTGGATCCACTTCAGGACATTCGTCCGGCTCCCGAGGTCTTGGCTTATCACAAGCGAAAACAAGGACTCTTGACGAGTGCGTCGTTCCACCGTAGGAAGGAACAGGCAGTCATTGAACGGGCAAATCAACCACAATACACCATCAAGGTGCGAGGGAATGCTTCCAGTAAGTGAAATACTATCTTGGTGTTACGAGCCTTAAAATCTCTTCAATCGCACAGCTGTCAAAGGTGTGTGACCTGACCCTGTAATTTTAACCCATGGTCCAAATATTGTATTTTGTAGGTTCCATCTCTAGTTTAGGTCCATGCGAAACCATTTCACCGTCGTGTAAGTTGTTTGCATTCTCGTTACATTGGTATTTTAACCGCTAAACTCTTTTATTAGCTATCCCCGGTGAGCGCGAGATTTATTACCTTTTGAGTCTTGAACTAATGTTGTGTATATAGACACAACGTCCTCGGAAGGTGCGCCTCTTGGTTGAAATGCCTGCCGAATACTGAACTTTATGTTTCATGTGCAGGCTTTGATGACCCGTTCGCAAGTTCAGACGATGAGGGTGGTGCGTTCTTGGCATGTTGTGATGAACACTAGGATTTATAGTCAATCACAGGAATGGACAGTGTCTCACCCATGGATATTTTACAAGACACTGGGGATGATAGCGACGTCCCAACAGGTTCAGGGTTTTATTTTTATTTACTCTGTCTTGGCATTGACTCAGTCGTATCTACAGACGATTCAATAGGCTTTGATGAGTTGGAACATTTGCCTGTTGCGGGACCATCCCGGTCACTTGGGCCCACTCCGAGACTGAGAGGTTGGGGATCAATCAAGGCTGCACATAAGCGGAAACAGACTGGTGACGATACCCTCAAGGACTTGTCTCCCAAGGCAAAACGTCCCAGGTTTGTAGGTGCAACAAGGCCACGTCCGACAATGGTCCTTAAGAGGATGGTCCTCTCTAAAAATAGAAAATAGTAAATCTAAGTCTTGGTGTCGTTGTACTTTTTTTAATAA
Organism: Collybia nuda; assembly: GCA_015584075.1. Lineage (NCBI taxonomy): Eukaryota > Fungi > Basidiomycota > Agaricomycetes > Agaricales > Clitocybaceae > Collybia > Collybia nuda. The sequence goes on from MU150282.1 coordinate 217,672, forward strand.
ATTTTAACTGGGCTGTTTTAATCTCGTGATCTGTTATCATCACGTGAACACGTGGGCAGTAGACGCGACTCCCCGCCCAGAGGCCGGACTGTGTATTCTGGCCGGTATTGATTGTTTATACATAGACCAGAGATCTTGGGGCTATCTACTTGGTGTTTACCTGTCATTCTAACTGTTTCATTGATTGTAGGCTTTGTGTTTCAACTAGACACCCACATCTGGTGTGTGTCGCATCCGTGTTTGGTGGGTGTTGCGATACTCTGTGAATTAGCTAACACCATTAAAAAGTTTTTTATTTATGCAGTTCTGTATTCTTGGCACTACCATATGTTATCTAAGCGCCAAGAGTTTATGTGGAATATATAGGAAGGATTTTAGTGTTACATTGTCCGCAATATCCTCCCATCTCATTTGATCTTTCCTACATTGTCCTGACCCATTTTATTACGTAAGCATGACAGGGATTGTGTGTTCATTCTGTGGGTTGGTCTTCCAAGGTCTGGTGATCAAAGCTCGTAATGCACGCGATGTGCATGTTCGCAAATGTCAACCGAGCGTTGCATTTACCGTGGGAAGCACCCAGGTTACGCTCGAACGTCGCTCTGATGGTTATTTTTATTGTGAATGCGGATCGCCTTCTTGCTCCCGACGATATGGAACAACCACTGCGCTCAAAACACATTTCAAGAACACGGTAATGCATTTGATTATTACTGTGATCCGAGGGCGCCATCTCCAACTTGATGTGCTTTACAGAATATTCTGCACAAGACGTACACGGACAGTATAATGGTAATCATCCTCTGTTTGAAACGACCATGTCAGTTTCTTACATGGAAATCTTTAGAGTCAGTCTTCCAGTGCCGGTGAGGTTGCAGAGCCCGAGGTACCCGATGAGGGATCTCAGGTAGGCAGTCATTCCATTTTGATAGAGATTATGACGTATTTCTGAATCTTATCATAATCACAGTTGATCACCCACCAAGACCTGGATCCCATTGGGTTTGGATTCAATCAGCGTGTGTCGATGCTCGTCTGTCTCACTTGTCAGGTGGCCGTTCTGCCTGCCCATATCAAAGCTCACATGACTGGTATTCACAAGTCCAGTGGGTTACGTGTCAATACGGATTTGTTGCAAAAGGTATGTAAAGAACTCCAAGTACCTGACGAGTTTCCCGATATGGGTCTCGGGCCAATGGATCAAGTGGACGGCCTTCGATTGCACAAAGGTTTCCAGTGCGAAAAGTGCAACAAGTGTTACGGTACCATTGGATCCATTACAAGCCACCACCATCATCAGCACGCCAAAACGCCTGTCCCCAGTTCATGGCCGCCTGTTCATATCCAACAACTGGATCGTGGTTCACACAAGGCATATTTTAAAGTTATCCCACACCCTGCTCGACCTGAGCCTGAAACAAGTATTCTCTTACAAAACTTACGGGTCAATACAGATGCGAATACAGCATTGGCCGGTCTCCAGAGTTCTGATCCACGGCTAATCAGTCCATGGCTACGGAGTACTAAATGGCATCAGTTAATTAAAGGCAAGGATGTTGGGCGATTGAGGAGTCTTGTGGCGGCAGTAACTGATTCAGAGTTTCCTGGGCTTGTATCTGCGATTCATATGCTCTTTATGGGTTCCACAGAGATGCTGGATCACATGCCCGAGTTGTTCCTTCAGCGTTTGAACACACCTGATCCCACAAAGTAAGCGTACAAAACACTATTTTTAGACCATGTCCTAAACTTACATGCCATTAACCCAATGTGATTTGTAGAGGCCTGAACCACACTCCGTTTCACAAACACCAGGACCATGAGATCCGGATGCAGGAATATGCACAGCCTATCACGAAACTTATAGCCATGCTCTTGCGAAATGAGGGTGATCTCGAGTTTGATCTACCCCCAAAGGTTGTAGTCAATCTGCACAAGATCAGGGAACGAATGGTGACCAAGAACACTGGAGATATCCCATACAAGATATTCTATGTCTTGTATGGGCTCTGGACTGCGAGCTGGCCCCGGACTCGTACTATATCATTCCCGGACCCTACTATTGTAAGTGTGGCTTTGTCCATGTTACAGACAGACGGATCGTTTGCCCATCCCAAGTATACTACCGGGGTACTTGCCAAGATGCAATATGATATGCGCATGGTGTTTATTGTCCAGGTTGACCGGAGTACCAAAATTAAAAACGACACGGACTATATACGCCAAGGGGTGAGCCTCGAACGTTGGTATACCGAAAACCAAGAGTCGACGTTCAACTCGATTCGTTCTCTTCAACACCAGGCATCGGCTATTGCTTATTCGCAACAGGGACTGCCCAAGGTGTGGTGGCTTGACCGTGATACCTTTCAGGTAATGCTGTACGAAGGCCATCGGATCGAATTTCAGCTGATACGCGAAATGTTTGCTGTGATCGAGACGGAACTGGTCCGGTTGTGGGAAGAAGAGTTATCGATGGGTCTCAAGGTGCACGTAAACTATGGAGAGCTCTCAGATGACCTCACAAACGACGACGTTGGGTATTCGTTTGTTTCCGATCCACGGAATGGGTTTGGGACGGATCGGGATATTTTGATGCGATCAGTATTGGAATCTCCTCGTCACCGCCGGAGATTTTTGGTGAGTCTGGACCCAGTGACTGGTGTTCCCGTGTGGAACCAGACTGCGTTCCGTGAGTGGCTGTTCCATTATTCTCGTTTTCACGCGCTTCTCATTGTGAGAGCCGAAATGTTGGGAGGGTCTCCGGGACGGATGACGGAGCTCACAGGGATGACTTATCGCAACACACCCACAACCACTACCCGGAACCTTCTTGCGTTTGGGAGATATCTGGCGATACTGGTTACGTATCATAAAGGGAGTGCGATGACTGGCCAGGACAAGCTCATCCCGCACGCGCTGGATGCCATATCTTCTGATCTCATCGTCCAGGATCTCACAGTCGCACGCCCGTTTGCAGAGATGGCAGTGTATGTGTGTTACCCAGCAGAGGGTGGGATGCACGGCCTGTATGCAAATCAACTCTTTGTGAACAATGGACGGTTATTTTTGACCATGGACATTACAAACATGATGAAGAGATATACACAACAGGCAGTAGGGTATTCGATTGGAGTGCAAGCATGGCGACACATCAGCGCAGCGTGGAGACGCAAGATGTGTTCTAAAATGGCCGAAATATTAGAGGACGACGAGTATGAGACAATTGAGGCCCTGCAGTCGTCGCATTCTCGTCAGACAGAGAATCGAATATATGGAGTGAGTGCGGAGATTTTGGCTGGAGCGGCAGAGGATGTGTTGCCCTTGTACTTGGATGCCAGTACCGAGTGGCAGATTGAATGTAGAACGGTCCCTGGTGGACTATCTTTGCCATATCCCGAGGCCCGGTCTTTTATGTATGACAACCTGGTCAAATCTGGGACAATCCCACGCTCACGAAGGACTGTTGGGGGGTCTTACGAAAAGGTGGCAGATCTTGTTGTGAGTAAGCTTGGGGATGTGATAGATGACCGGATATTGGCTGTGATTGAAAAGGCCATGAGAAAGATTATGGGTGTGTGCGAATCTCTGTTGGGTTGTGGTATTTGTTTACAACCGTGATGTTTCCTTAGGCAATGGATTAGGTGACAGTAAGTTGTGACGTATTTTGTTTGTATAAAGTCACGTGTACTGATGGGGGACCAAGTTGGCTCTGAAAAAGGGAGTGGGTCTAAGCACAAAGAAGACAAGACACTCGTAGAAGAGGATTTATTTCAGATCAGCTCAGCTGTGGTCCGTGCTCCTGCCTGGGCATTGTCCAAAGGCGACGAAGAAGAGGAATATGTTGACTTGGAGTTGGAGGTGGCATGCAATGTAGACCATAATGACGAGGAACCAGAGTGGGTTCCCAAAACTCCATCGCAGTCCCAGGGCATGATGTTCTTTAGCCACCCAAGAGGTGAGTGTTGGATTACAGTTTTTTGGTTCATGGTATTTTTATACATGAATTACAGGTTCTGCTTCTCCTCATATGTATTGTATTCTTTCATTGGAGAGACTGACGAGAATGTAGGAACAAATTGGTGATAGAAAAACGCTTGTTTGCCAATGAATCACAATGTTTGAACGCTTTGCGCCGTCTGTCAGGAAACCCCAAGGCTACGTGGTGGAGCAATGTCCAACAGGATGCAATCATGGAGACACTTGCTCTTCGAACAGACATTCTTGTAATTATGGCTACAGGATATGGGAAGACCATGCTGGCTTTGATCCCACCGCTTGTAGAAGATAACCTGGTGACAGTCGTTGTGCTCCTGCTCCGGTCCTTGATTATGGATTACATCCGGAAACTTCAAGCAATTGGAATGGGTTATGAGCTATATGCTTCTACAGCAACAAGAGTATTAAAGGGCACCTATAACCTTGTTATTGTGTCTGCAGACTCGGCTCGGAGTGTGCAATGGAAAAAGGCAATTGGGAATTTGAACAGGATCAAGCCTGTGGCCCGTCTGGTGTTTGATGAAGCTCAGTTGGCAAAGACGTCTGACGACTATCGGGAATCCCTGAGGAATTTATATGAGCTCAGGGTCTTTCCAATGCAGATCATCCTCTTGTCGGGGACAGTCCCGCCTATGATGGAATCCAGTCTACTTGCCGACTTTGGTTTAAAAAAGGACACTATTATATTCCGGACGCCTACCGATCGTCCAGAGTTGGAGTACATCATCTATCCGTTTGAGGAGAATGCACTGACAAATATGATGCGTGCTGTGGAGGTGTACAAAAAACAGTCAGCCCTGTTTGAATCTTGTGATCGTGCCCTTATATTTGTACCATATTTGGCAACTGGAGAAAGGATGGCATCTATCCTTGGCTGTCCTTTTTACAATGGGGACAAGAAGACAACAGAACAGGACCAGCAGATGTACTATGACCAATGGATCTTGGGGGGTACCAAGGTGATGGTATGCACTTCTGCATTTGGGGGCAGGCAATGATTATTCCCACGTGCGATTTACCATGCACGTTGGGAATCCAAGGGAAATGATTGGGTTCACACAAGAGATGTCCCGGGCAGGGCGAGATTACTTGCATGCTCAATGTTTTGTCTTTCCATATGGGAACCCCAGGCCACCCAAGACAGATAATGCGACTTGCCTGGATTATAGTGGGAAATATGATGTGTGGCATCTGCTTACCAAAACTGATCAGTGTGTCCGTTACGGAGTTACTGTCTATAATGATGGCCAGGGAGTTTATTGCAAGGCAGACGGTACTGGATACCGATGCAATCGATGCAAGTCTGGGAGCACCAAGCAGCCTGTGATTAGTAGGTGCGAATAATCTTTATCCATGTAGTTTTATGACATGAGCTAAAGATATGTGAAACAGGCCTGAGAAACGGTTGGCGCCCACCACTGGTGCATTCGACAATGTTGCGAAAGAGACCAAGAAGAGAAAGGCAGTCCATGTAACGGCCAATTATGAGTATGTGGTGAGCTTCCAACGTGCACTAGCAATGTACCACAAGACATGCGCATTCTGCAAGTTCTTTGACAAGGTGTCTTTGTACCACTCTATATTACGATGCCCCACGCTGCGTGATGATCTGGATGGAATCTCTGTGGCCAATTATATGGACTGGAAACAGGCCCTCACCTATGGACGGCTTCATACAGACAAGATTTGTTATTTTTGTCATATCCCTCAGTGCCATGATGCTCTGCATGACACTTTTGAATCTGGTGCAAATTCGTGCACCTTTCCTGATCTCGTGGCCCCCATTGGATTTGCCGTGTTTTGCAATACAACAGTCAGAGAAGCTGCTCAGGAACAATTTGGGAAGAGATGGATAGACTTGAGAGCACACGAGGTCTGGCTTAATGGGGCCCCTGTCGCAGGACATAAAAGTAACCTTTCTGCAGTATTCTTATGGTATGTGAATATATACGCACGCAATGCCCAGTACAATCAGGTGTCTTGATGATTAGATCTGTATCTGGTCTCGTATTGTTTATCCCAGTTGTGTATCAGGTTATATGATGTGTTGAGGGTGTTGTTTACTTTCCACTGTTATTGGGACAAAACCTGTATATTTCAGACTTGGTAATTCTATACGCTCAGGGTATTAAGGGTTTAGAGCAGTTTATATATCAGGTGTCATCATTTTGTCATAATCCAGGGTTTTGTGCGAGTTTGTTGATGCTTGGGTATATTGATAGTCTCAATTTATGGGGTTGTGCACTCCTTGACTAGAGAACTTAGGAATACGAAGCCCGGTAGAGTAGTGTGTTCATCACTAGAGGCTCTTTGGGTTTTGCGGTTTATGGATTCAATCAAGTAGTATTTCCTCGGGTAGGATATGTACAAGTAGTGTATTACCATTGTCATTATTTATCAATTTTGTAATATAGACATTTACACATGCGTATTCCATTTGAGTATTGTACCGGGGACAGGCATACCCCAAGTTTATGTATTTTTGCTTGTAGTATTCAAGAGGCCAATGTTACTTGGAGTATTGATGGCGAGTGTGGATATAAATAATCAATCAAGCAACTAATTAGTGACTGGCACTGAACCTTTTATTGTGGGAGACAAGGGGCAGTATAGGAGGTGTCCGTTTATACTAGTGTACCCAAAAATACTTGGGTGATGTTTGATTTATACACGTGTCGCAGATTGATGGGTTGGGGTATGCATCATTAGTTTGATGGGAGTTTAGAGGTTTGTGTTGCGGTATATATGGATTGGGATGCGCATCTAGTAATATATTTACAAAGATAAATAGTTGTCATTTTAATAGTGTAGTGTGATAATGCACGTAATGAGGGTGAGTTTGATTTGTAGTGTTAAAGATATCATGTACAATACGTACACTGATTGTCTCGCAAGATAATACTTAACTTGATCAAGCCTTGGGATTAAAATTCAGACGAGGGTTTAGGGTTAGGACTTTTGGGATCAATGATGTAACGCCTAAATTGCACAAGCCGTGCTTATTCTACAACCCAAGTGATCATGGGTACATGTGTATACCTGGCCTCGTCTATGAAATCACATCACACACGCGCATCAATTCCAACTTGACAATCCGACTACATGTGAGTTGTCTATCATCATAGGTACGCATAACTAATATGGACAGGCTCTCTAGGCCAGCACTGCACATACAAGGTTTAAATTTACCACGGGCCAAATATACCCACAAGTCATCTAAACATGTGTTTCTAATATAAACTCATCTCGTATGTCTGGTGATAGTTTCCTGGAGTGTGTGGGTACTTGTTGGAAATTCATGGACTTACCCTGTTGCTATTCCTCCTTGTATGTGCTTTATTATTATTGCGGGCCCATCATATGCATACAACGCTGTTTCGTACATTGAAGTACGTTGATCTGGGGCATAGGGTACATTAGGACAATTATTGACACACCCTCATGACCATTTATACTTTTATATCATTTTTTCGTCCATGCTCATAAAGTACAGCGTTGAGGGGCTTGGATGGGAACATCCATACCCTATTCTCGCATCCCCTATGATCCTGTTCTGTAACAGAGGTCTTGGATTTGGTTTCTAACCCATGGCCGGCATTGAGACTACACTACCATTTATCCTGATTGTTTATTTTAAAATGGGAAGTCCCAACTTCAGGTCACCGTCGATTCCTCAATATGTATTGCCCTCTATTCATATCAAGCCCAAATATGCATATAACATTAGAGGTAATAATCTTTCTAGTATTCCTTTTACACTCATCAACACCCATGCACCTGACTAGTATCCGTGGTGCGTCCAACATCACAGGCATCACCACCATCATTTGTACATTTCAGCCCTGTTGACCTTATCACTTACGATCCATGACAATGGAAGAACACATGTACGCAATAGGGATAGATGACAGGGTTCAACTGTAGCACTTTCCTGTGTGCTCAATGAATGGGTAACTTGAGTTTGTTCTTATCAGGTGCCCAAGTAACCACATGTGAGCGGCACTCACTCTGGTGACAAGGTTAGGATCCCCTCTACACTTTGAACCATAATATACACATGCTCTCATAAGCCGGGTATAATTGTACTAAAATTTCTACTCTTCTGGCCTTTAATATCTATACATATACTTAGGGTTAAACCAATTCTACATTAGATTTAGGATTGGTGTATCTAATGCATAAATTATACGAGTAGCCGTACTTGTGTATTAATTCTGGATCTACATAACCCTTTTACATCTATGCATATACGACATGTACTCATGACCTAAGAGTCTCAAGGGTTAGGTATATCTAATTCACAAATACTCCCCATGTGATTTGGTAATAAATCTAGTCATTCGCAGGCATGAAGTATTTTAATCGGAATAAGACGAGGGTTATTTAACTCACAGATATTACACTGGGTACATGGGCGTTCTTGACTAGTGTTAGGAACAGGCATTAATTCTATATTAACAATGACGAGGCGTGTTTATTATATGATTAGGGTCATTGTATTTACATTGGTGAATGTTAATAACGATTCTGGTCCTAATTGGGCATACCCATAACAAACGCTTATAATGATCGCATCAATTCAGTAATAACAATTCGACGAGACACATCAACTTCACTAGTACTGTCAGGGTGTATCCTCTAGAGGGTTACCTATTCTCTTGACGACCCAAAAAAGATACACATACCACGGTCAGGGTAGTCTGATGGGTCTCGTGACGGGGCATATAAAGTACTTGGTGACATTTGAGGACATGCCCATACCTTTATATCATTTTTTCGCCCATGGTTGTAAATTACAGATTCAACGGCTTTGGATAGGTTACATGGGTGAATATTATTAACTATTCTGGCCCTACTTGGGCATGTCCATAACACACGATCATAATGATTGCATCAATTATGTATTGAGAATTAGACAAGACACATCAATTTCACTAGTATTGTCCAGGTGTATCCTCTTGGGCCCTCATCACTTTAATATCTCTGGGTTACCTATCCAATTGATGGTCCAAGAGAAGATTCACATACCATGGCTTCTCGTACTCTAAGGGGTCTCGTTATGGGGCATATAGTACTTGGAGACATTCGAGGACATGCCCATACCTTTATATCATTTTTTCACCCATGGTTGTAAATTACATGTTCAACGGCTTAGGATAGTAATTTAGGTCACTAGTCTTGTATCTTTGACATTCCTCTTCCAGGATATGTTCTTATCTAACCCGTTGGAATTAGCACAGAGAAGTTAACCCGAGGTTATGTGACACTTTCCCAATGGTTAATAAATTTGCAGGCCATGGTCCATTCTCCCATCAATATTGCATACGCCTCTATCCTCACATCACACCCTCGTAAATTTATTAGAACATCAACTATCCATCTTATATTAGGGTTATTGGAGTGGTGAACAAGGTATATATATCCCGAGGCTGTATATAAGTCTACTGGTCAATGGGATCGCATCTGAGACGCTTTCGTGGTGCGTCTTGCATATCTGGCGCATCACCGCCATCATTTGATCGTTTAAGCCCTATCACCCGTGTCAGTTACGATATCAGCAAACATATAAACGTATAAACCCAATCCGGTTGAACGACAATCGTCGACTTTCGTGTCCAAACGACGAGTGTCTTGGGATGGTTTTAGGGTTTAGGGTTATCCAAAAGAACGGCACTCACCATTGTGATAAGGTTCCAAACCTTCGGGTTCTTTAATGACAATTTGACACGCCAAGTGAGTGCCTTATATTAACCTGGGATTTATCTTTACACTCACCCGTATCATCTTTGCCGTCTGCATCCGGATCTTCTTCATCATTGGGCTGGGCGTCTGATTGGACGGTAAGGTCAGTGATTATATTGTCATCTGTAAGATCAATCTCAGTGGGTAGTGCCGTCTCGTCTATAATATAAGCAATAACGCTAGTGTTAGTACATGTCAATTATATACATGGATACACATGTACCTTTGTCCAAGACGACGATCCTATTACCACGTTCGGGTCTCAGACGACTTATCAACTTGGCCTCGTTTACTCTATTATCCTGCACTAGACGGACGTTAACTTGGCGCTTGTTTAGATACGCAGATACGTCTGCGTCCTTTACTAATGGCATCGTGTCATCAATGATGACATTTGTGAACACGCTCTTCAAGTCCTTTTCCGAAGCAGGCTCAGGAACAACGGGGAGGTTGAGAGCGTTAATCATCTTCTTGACACTCAATGGGACAATGTTGCAAGTAGGATCAAATGGCTTTCCTAGTCCGTGAGCCACTACACTCTCTTGTCGACGAATTAGATGCCTAGTCATTGCCTGTAATGCGTGATTAGTTGGTAAGTAAAAAACACGGTGCATATGGGTTACTAGCCCTGATAAGGTTATTCAGAGCCTCGTGTATGTCGGGATCCTCATAGACGGATCTTGCATCAGCGCCTGTACCGCCGTGTACACTGCTTTGGTCGTCTTACTCTCTAGTTCTATATCCGTCTTGGTCACCAGATGAGATACGATCATAACCTCATCTGTGGCGCATTCCAGGTCTGTCCCGTCTGGTGCAGGCATGAGGATCCAATCTTTGGGTATGTCCGTTTTGATGTGGTTTGTGTACAAGTCATAAACCTCTCCGTAAATATTGCTTTTCTTGATAGACGGGATCCATACGGCGTTCACATATTCCACTGTCTTCAGGAACGCGCTCTTGGCTCGGTTCTTAAAATAACCCTTTTCGACCCTCTTCCCGTTCTTTCTGGCCGTCGTCTCGGTTTTAAATATTGGATGTTGGGTGACTTGACACATCTTCACGAGCGTACCACCCCCAAGAATGCCCGTCAATTTTCTATATTCTTTGCCGGACCCGACTTCGACGGATGCTCCTGCCTTGTCCGTTTTCATTAAAGTGCCTATATATGGGCCAAGTGCGGTAGCAAGTTCGCTCTTTGGGCTTTCGAGAGTGTATTTAGAAAAATCAGGGATAGTGTCCACGTCCAACGCGAGGTGTGCGGGACCCACCACCGTGGAACACGCACCGAAGATTGTTGCTAGTGCTTTGTAATACAACGGGCGATCTGTATAATGAGCACCCAATGCGTCGCTCGTGGTGCGCTGTGTTCTATATTCACTCAACGAAAATAGATAGAGTGGCTCGATGAGCGTGTAGATCTAGCCCGATTCAAATGTTAATAATAAGCATGTGTACATGAACTCCCATACTCACCAAGACCAAGCCTTTCCAAACGTCATTCAAACGTCGGCCTATCCCCAGCACAAAGACAGGGACAACGAGTGGCATACTATACCCTGGAAGGTGTATTCCCACTTTGTGAGTTTCGAATAAGCCTCCGTCCACGATCCATGTCAGTCGTGCAACTACACCTCCTAGCATCGAGTGAAGATGTGGTTTTTCCGCCCATTTGTCGCTCATATCTGTTTTGGCCCAAGTGGAAACCTGCGTCTTGAGTTCCATGTTATATTCCTTGAACGCGCGCCCCCACAGCTCTCGGTGCTTGTCCAATGGCGATCCCAGGATTGCCATGTGGTCTTTGAACATGGAAACAAACACGTCCTCGAAGATGGTGACTAGTTCATGATCACCTGCCTCTACATACACCTGGTGACCCGCGAAGCCATTGATAGTTAGAATGCGTATTTGGTCTGCGAATGCCGTCCGTTCCTCATCAGTACATATATTGTAATCCGGCACTGACAGGTCCAGCAGACAAAACTGGAACTGACGGCGGCCTAACTCTGTGAATGCCTCGATAAAAGGCGAAGTAGTGAGTCTGGATTTGGTCAGAAAATTGGCAGAGAATGGCCTGCGTTCGCCTAGACCAGGGAAGACGAGATACCGAGATATGTGCCAGATCATGGTAGGATTTGTGGCGGCTTTCCCGGCACGACCCAACGGGGCATCTCTAATATTATCAAACACAAATTCGACGGCCTCTTCGGACGTTCGCATGCGGTCAAGTAGTCGATAGAGGATCTGTAAAAAATCGTCTTCAGTATCGGCCGCGTGCCAAATTCGGGTGTTTGACGCCATTTGTATTTGGATACTATCCCTGTGCGTGTTATTATCAATCAGATCTAAACACACGATATCCTGTTAGATTAGATCATGGTTTAAATAGACAGGGTGATATCTTACCCAAGTCATACACCCTGGCGATCCATTTCCCCATAGTCTGTAGGGCCTCGAGAGTCTTTACACGACTCTCGGCGGCTCGTTTATAGTCGGCGCTCTCCTTGTCGCTCAACCCGGATAGTACTCGATCAAGTAAGGTAAGGGCGTCTATCGAATCCTTGTTGATGGTCTCCATAAAGCTTCTTCGGTGGTTCCCATTGATCAGCATCGCATACCCTGGCTGTCCCACCACGTCCGCTTTCCATTTAATGGGACGGATCAGTTCGGGATCCCATGTCCTCGTCAACTCACAGTTCTCTAGTGCCTTGCGTCGGACTCCCAGGAGTACAGCGTGCTCTGGTGCGAGCGCTCGAAGATGCGCGTAGTCCTCGCCCAGAGAGGAAATGAAATCCTGGAGGCGGTTGGTTACAACCTCGCGTGTGTTCCATTGCTTTATTTCAAGAATAGGACCCCTTCCCAAATCAGTCCGGTCTGCTAGGCATATCGTCGCGTACCCCATGAAACAACTTTCAATCGCGAGTGTCGTCGTGTTGTTCTTTATTGCCGAATCCGCCAAGCTCGCGCTCTCGTTCGCAACCGTCGCCTATCACCGTTGGTCAGGGACACTTGTCACAATCTGTCACCAAAACCGCAACAATCTCACTGCGTCAATGGCTGTATCTAATTCCTGCAAAGTGCACATGGGTAAACACAACGGGCAATTGGGACAGGTTCGAATACTTACTGTTTTTGTCTTTGCATTCTTAGCCGTTGTTTTCTTTCCGGTAGGCTACATTGATTGTAAGTGTCAGTTCATTGGACGTCGTCAATGGGTTCGTTTTACCTTTGCAGTCGATCGACGGACATTTGTCTTCTGGAATCGCAAGGGTGTCAGCGCCCATCACTAGCAGTACCCCTGCACTACTTACTGGTGGCATTTCTCGGGTCAACGACGAGTACTAGGCAAGGATATTTTGGGGGCAAGTGGAATGGGTTGTATTCTGAACATGAGCACAACCTTTATAAGTTTCGACCTAGGTCTAAGAAATTTTTTTGACGGCTCGGACTTGTTTGGAATTTTCAAGTCTAATCCGTTTCCCGAGCCTCACAACCCTGTTCTATCCTCCAAGACAACTAGCTAAGAATGTAATCATGCAGGGTTAGCGTGTATGCGAACTCCGTTGTTCGCTATGGTTATGTGGTGTTGTATCCGTGCGCCCGTAGATGATCCGTTTGGGGTTCATATTGATCGAATTGCGTGATTCTGGATCGCGTATGACGTAGACCCAACTTGGTCTTACATGGACCCTTATCCTAGCGCTCAAAATGGCACTGGTAACGCGTGCTCACGTAGTACATCCAACCTTTAGGCTGGGAACAAGCCAAGACAACGACTAACGGAGGTTCAAGCCAAGCCGATGCACACGAAATCCAATAGTCACTTGCAACAGTAGATTTACCGTCTATTTGGTTATTTAAACTCCAATATACAACCCATGACTGTACAGTACTACACCCACGGCGCAGATCTTAGGGTTACGAGGCCCACGACACCGCATCGTTCTATTAATATATCCGTCAACCATGGAACACACGAGTAGAACACTGGGTTACGTATTTATCACTGAAAGCTTATACGATTCCACCATGGCACTACGCGCTTGTTGGGAATTGGATACGGGAAATGATGGACGCTATAACACATCATTCTATTATTAACCCTGTCCGAGTTGGCACTTGCGAGGATAATTCTGTGTTTCCTAATACTATCTGTGTATTTTAGGATGGATTATATTATCAGGATACCGTCTATACTACCTGTTGTGTAACACTACTGTAAATAAACATTCAGTGAAGCCATGTTCACACACTGATGCAATCTGTGAGTAGTTTTGGGTTATGTATTTAAACTCGGAAACGGCTAGATATATCACACATCCATAAATGGGTAGAACTGCTTGTAGTATTCGTGCGTTAGATACGCCTGGTGTGATTTTTTAATAGGGAATACTATCAATCGGTTATATGTGCGTGTGTTGTAGGTATTGTTATTAGATGCGGCTAGTTTGGTGAGAATATTTACTCATGAACACACATATAGGGCATGT
>MU150283.1:2859-30558 GCA_015584075.1 Collybia nuda
TAATAATGGGAAAGTTAGATGTAATAATAGGATCGGTGGGAATGGAATGGAGGGAAGGAAGATATGAGGGAAAGAGATAGTCCGAAGGTTAGATAATGTAGGATAAGATAAGATAGTAAAAGGAAAAGAGAAACCGTAACAACATATGTAAATGAGCACAGCAACTTACAGGCTGCAGTATGTATTTAGGTACAAGCAAAGTGAGTTAGGGTTACACATACAGAGGAGCACAGCCACTCACAACCTGCAGTACACATTCCAGGTACAAATGAGGTGAATTGTTGCCATGCATATAAAAGACCACAACCACTCACAACCTGCAGTACACATCCAGGTACAAATGAGGTAAATTGTTGCTACACATACAGAGTAGCACAGCCACTCACAATCCGCTGTATATTTAGGCACAAGTCAAGTGAATTGGAGTTACACATGCAAATGAGCACAGCCACTTACATGCTGCAGTACACATCCAGGTACAAATGAAGTAAATTCTTGCTACATAGAGGAGAGCATTGCCACTCACACACTGTAGTACACATTCAATAAAATGAATTGAAGTTACATATGCAAAGGAACACAACCACTCACAACCTGCGGTACACATCCAGGTACAAATGAGATAAATTGTTGCTACACATACAGAGCAGCACAGCCACTCACAATCCGCTGTATACATTTAGGCACAAGTTAAGTAAATTGGAGTTACATATACAAATGAGCACAGCCACTCACAGCCTGCAGTACACATCCAGGTACAAATGAAATAAATTCTTGCTACATATAGAGAAGAGCATTGCCACTCACAAGCTGCAGTACATATCCCAGTAAAAATGGGGTGAATTGTTGCTACACATGTAAAGGACCACAGTTACTTACATGCTGCAGTACACATTCAAGCATGAGTAAAGCAAGTTGAGGCTATACATGCAAAGGAGCACACTACTCACATGCTGCAAGACCCACCCAAGTACAAGTGAAATAAATTGATGCTACACATGCAAAGAAGCACAGCCACCCACATGCTGCAGTATATGTCCAGATACAAGGAAAGTGAGTTGGAGCTACATATTCAGAACAGCACAGCCACTCACAATCTGTAGTACAAATTCAGGTACAAATGAAGTAAGTTGTTGCTACATATGTAAAGAACCACAGCCACTCACATGCTGCAGTACACATCCAGGCACCAGTAAATTGAGTTGGCACTGCACATGCAAATGAGCACAGCAACTCACACTCTGGAGTATACATCCAAGCATAAATGAAGTGAATTGTAGCCATACATACTAAGGAGAACAGCCACTTACATCCTGCAATACATATCCAGGCACAAGTGAAGTGAATTAGGGCTGTAGATGCAGAGAAGTACAACCTCACTAACTTTACAAAAAATCATACAAGAGTTCAGCAGGTCTCCATGGTAGAGTGATAAAGCCACATACATACTGCAACCATTCCCCATTATACAATGTTCTATCAGCATGTTGTGGATAAATATTTTTACTCTACCAATAGACAATTGTATTCAGCCAGTTGCATCAAGCACAATGAAACTCACCACATAGTGTGGAAAATATTCCAGCACTCTCTCAAAAATTTGAACAATGAATTCATGAGATATGGCCTCCTCTTTGGATAATATAGCCATTTGAATACTATTTCTGTTTTTTTTTTATGTCAGTCATAGATATCTACCTCAAAATATTGTTTGCCTTAATGAGTATTCCTTTGCCAACCCCAGGTTATTTCTCTGTGTTGAGATAAACACTCTCTGTAAAATGTTACTGTCCAGCACATCTGCTGTACACTTGATAAGAGCTTCACAATTCTTCTGTGGCTTATTTATATCTAATCAATAATAAAAGTCCCTCAAAAGGTTATTCTTGATATTATTCACTAACCTTGCAGATTCACATAACCTTTGGGTAGATATATCATTTTCTCAAACACCCCCTGAAAGTTCTTCAGCTGTTCTTCAATATAATTTTGGGCTTTCTGTGCTGCTTCATCTAAATTATGTCCAGCTTCCTCTATTTCCCCAACCACTTTGGTCCTAAGTGCCTCACACTTTGTGAATACAACAATCATTGGAACTGGCCAAATTCTCAGCCAAATTCTATTTTCCTTAGTTTCAATCCAGATCTTACCTTTTCCTATTCTTGGCATAGAGAAGAATTGGTTTTCAGCATTTGTGATTGGCCCATTATCATCCAGTGCAATGCAATACCTTGATTCAAATAAACACAGTTATGTTATTCTTCAAATTTTATATAAGAGCCACACACCATATTACATGGACCTGGTTTGGCATATATGCTGATTTTGCACGTTCAGCCACAAAATCCTTGATCTTCCTAATTTCATCAACCCCACCCGCCTCAAATCCACAGGAAACATGGAAGACCAATTTGGGGTTACTCCGGAATACCATCTCATTTGTAATATCATGTTCACCATGCTAAGTCGACATTAGTCATTTCACAATGTATAACACTTGACAAGAAAAAGGCAAACCATAATTGTTGACTCGAATGTAGAGGCATCAATCTGTTGCAAGTTAGTAACACGAAATACCTCAGTTACATAGTCTTATTACCCTTCTGCCCTTACTATCATAGATTTCAGGTTTACCAGTTGTGTTGCAAATTTTCTTGAGTATAGTCATCTTGCCGGCATTGGCTCCACCAATGATAAGGACACGGAATCGCCCGCCCCCTTCCTTGAACTCGGCGTAGCGGTCTTGTGGCTCTGTCGACGTGCGCACGCGGGTGTTTGGCCTGAGGCGGTCTTCCGTGTGATACTCCGAATCTGTTTCGCTTAGGATGTTCAACCGGAGGGAGGCTATGGTGGTAGACTGTCCGGTTTCGTCCGCGAGTCTGGAAGAGCGTTCTTCCGCACTCGTTGATGTCCGCACAAGGGTGTGTGGCTGGAGGTGCTCTGTGTGGTACTTCTCCGATTTTACTCTGTTTGGGATGTTTGGCTGAGTGCTCGATACATTGGCTGGTTGCCTAAAGAGGTTTCTGAGTTTACTAATAACACGACTGGCAATGTTTTTTTTGGTCTTCTTGGCGTTTGGGTTTGGGTCAGAACTGGAGCGCTGGCCCGCATCTGGTTGAAGGTTCGGCATAATGGCTGCGTAAAAGGCTAAAGCGAAGGTCAAGTTTGATAAGTAGTGACAATTATACATGGCTCAGGCCGGCTCACTCTAGAGAGATTTAGTTGTGGGGCTTGAGTACTGAGTGGGGCTTGTTAAGGAGTGTCGAACGTTGAGGGAGTGTGAGATGAGGTGTCCAGCCTTGAGTTCGATGGTGATCAATCAATGATCATGGGCATAGCATACACACAGCGTACACATGATGTATCACAATTAGCCTTGTCCCACTATCCCACGTACATATACGAGGGCTGAAATGAATTCTTTTCAGTTCGTTGGGAGGCATGTCATCGTCCACGCATGTGAGTCGGCGGTGCCTATTCCTAAATTCCCCCACTTACCCTCTAATTGTTAATTTTTATTGCCTTCTACAGACCCCAGTATGGACGTCCCTGTTACCTCAAATATCGAGATGTACATACATCACAAATAACAGAGGCATTGGATGATTGAGTCTTGTGAGAGTAGCTTGATCGATGCGTTGAAAGCACACTCTGGCAAAATCGCCAAACAATCGTTCCCGGGAGGCAAACCAAAACGTAACTACATTCCGGGAGTAGACGTTAAACAGATCCCCTATGAAAGCCACGGAGACAACGCAGCTCGGGATATGCCCAAGAGATATGCCCTAGATAGAATAGAACTCACATCGATTACGTCCGGGCTTACTCCCCTCACCACTTCTTCCAACGTCAGGGCCACAACACTCTTCCCATTCCTCTCTCAGTCAAGATGCAACTCGTAGGAAGGCTATTCACCAAGCCCTTCAGAAAAACTCCACATCCCCGAGATAACGATTCGCGATCACCCACCCAGAGAATATTCGCTCATGTACTTTCAGGAGTAGTAGAGTGAGTTTGGGCAAAGTTCTGGGCGAAATGCCTCAATGGATAACGATGGGCACATAGTAATGTCCGATGGCATCGACGTTGAGTATAGGCGTTATAGAACCACGGCGACAGTGGCAGGTTGTCTTGATTTTGCTCCAGGTACGTTGGGTTTACTCTGCGGATACCTTGAAATAGCTAATTCGGAACCTATAACTTAGACACGTATAATATAAGTATTCGAAGAAATAGACAGCTTTGGGGATTTCGTCAACCTTCCAGGAACCCACGGTCTGTCTGGAACTCAACAAGAACGGCTAACGCGGTTCGGAAATGTTCGAGGATTTGTGCTAGATGGATGTGTGGGCCCGCGGGTTTGGGGTTGGTAGGCTAATGGAGGTTAAGGTGGGGACCGAAATTGTAGATTCAGAGCACGGGCGGGAATTCTCCGGAGAACATTCCCTGTGTACGTTCAGGATGGTGGGGTGAAATTTCGGACGAGAAAGGATCTATAACGGTGGACGCCCAGCAAGAGGTTCTGCGGAGTCCAGATTCACGCTAGTAAACTCGACATATGTACATTGTTTCGGGTTTACATACTTTACAATCGAGTACCGAGCTAATAAATATAGTTAATATGGAAAGAAAAATGAAGCTACATAAATAATGTTCTTGTCTTTGGGTTGGGAGGGGCGTCGAGGTATTAATTACGGGGTTGTGGGGGTTTGGGTAACACATCTATATACGTAAGTAAGTCCGGTACCTCGGATGCCTACTTATCCATGGATCGTGATGATGGTGGGAGGAGCAATTAGAAAACAGATAATGGAATATGAAAAATGGAACGTGGGATTTGGGGCTTGGGACTTTGGATATGGAATGAATTTGGAGATTGGATTGTGGAGCAGAGCTGGACGTTGTTACATACATAAGTCAGGTGGTCGCGGCTAACCAACTTCAAATTTCCTACAGCCACTGAATTTTGACAGGCGAGGTTGATTAAATGACTCCCTTAACCTTCCGAGATCCTCAATGGCCATGGTGTATTTAGTATGCCACCTCACAATTACTGGAGAAGGAGTCACCTGCTAATCGTGAGTTCCAGCTATTCCCATCATGAACCACTTTCGATGGTAACTCCATGGCCAGCCCTTCTTTCGCAACATGAAGGCTCATCGAATTGGATCGAACTATCCTAAGACTAATTATCACTAAATACGGAGAGCTCTCTAGTTAAGGAGGAAAGGAGGTTTTCGTGAGGTTTTCGTTTATATCGTCTTTTAGTCGTTTATTCAAAGTGAATCCGGGGTTTTCTAGATATGTATACTCAGTGCTTTCAGTTATTGAACACTTCACTCGATTACCGGCCCATTTGCCCCAAAATGGGTATTACAGCGCCTTCGTTTTAATTCGGACGACACGTCGAAATTGAAATCGTTATTATCCGGAATGGTCATCCACCAGACTCGAGTTTTGAACGTCAATCACCTCAAAGTCAGACAGTCCCCGTGTCATCCTCCCACCTCCTGGAAGTGTCTAGAATAGCTGCTGGACACCCTCCAATCCTCGGTTAGACACATCTTCAAATTTATTTTCATATCGCTCCAAATTTTACTATGTGCCTCTATTCTTGTGAATTGACTACTTTGTACTTTTTCACGGTATTCGTCTCAACTGTGCCGCTTCAGATCTACGAGTAGTACGCTATCACCCTCATTCTCGGAGGAAGTGATCGCAACCTGGCAGGTCCCCAACCTTTAACCGGCCAGTACCCATTCTCATCCCCATCCTACTCCCCCCCTCTATCTCTGCTACGTCACCCTCTCAGTCCTATACACGTTCAAATCGACCATTCCTTGTCACCCGGCATTGACAGCGCCCGAATTCAAGCCATTTTCCAAGCAGGCTGGAATAGCAGCAGGGATTTTTTCCATTGTTGCTAATGTCGCCGTACTTTTTTGCCTGGCCTCATCAGTTACACTGTGGGAAAGCACGCTGGGCTCAAGATGGCCCTGGCAAAGCACATTCTGGATCGCCCCGGTCCCAGCTACTCTCGACTTTTACATACCCGCCTCGCAATGGTTCTCCATTCCATTACCCCAACACAACTCATCTACGTCCTGCCTAATGTCACCGTGGCGGCAGAGGTGATGAAGGTGACAAAGATGGGGAAGATGGGGAAGGGGATACCTTTACCGACCAAAGCTCATCTGGCGGTGATGACGAAGGTCAGGAAGGCGAGGCTGATGGAGATATGGACGACAACGATGAAGGGCACACTACTGGTCGGGAAGAACTTCCCGACCGCCGCCGCCCATTGTCCACTACAGCTAAGGGACCGGATCCCAACCCACTTCCCTACT
This sequence comes from Collybia nuda, assembly GCA_015584075.1. Classification (NCBI taxonomy): domain Eukaryota; kingdom Fungi; phylum Basidiomycota; class Agaricomycetes; order Agaricales; family Clitocybaceae; genus Collybia; species Collybia nuda. Next base: position 9,207 of record MU150283.1, read on the forward strand.
TCTCAATGTAATGGTTCGCCCTCTTCCTCCTCTGTTTAGTCATCCCTGTCCTGGTATTCCTTATCAGCATTATCCCTGTGTTGAGGACCATCTCTAGTGCGTGCCACAAGCCATAACTTTCTTTGACTTAGATAACGGCAGGGTGCAGCAATTTGTGAAGAATTCCACTAGGTTCTTGCGCGAGTATGGGGTGCCATCACCATACTGGAGGGCATCCGTGTAGAGACGGCCTTGTACCTTTCTACGGGGCGAGATCACTCTGTACAACGAGGGGACACGCGCGCCTCCTACCTCAACAAAGCCCTACCCCGTAGTTGGGATTTGCGCCCTCCCAGAGAGTTCCTCGTTACAGGATGGAGCTCGCTTTGAATCACGGCCGTCCAACTTCCTCAGTAGCTGCCTGGACTCAAACACAGACCAATGTTAAGTCCCGGGAAATCTAGACGCCTACTTCCGACCCAGTGGCAGCCTTAACCCATAACCAAGCCACAACGAATTTTTCACGATCAGGCGGTCTCAAGGTACAGAAGGGCGTGACTTATACTGGATTATTCTCTATCGCTTCCCTGCTGCTTCGTCTTTCAAAGGGTCCTTCACAGTTGGCTATTAAACGACATCAGGCTTGACGATCAGATATACCTCAGACGATCGGGGGTGCTCAGACAACCTAGCTACAGGTCTTTATAACAACCCCCGAAAAATACTTTCAACAACAGTATTTACTTTACGATTGTATTCGACAGTACCGCAGCGGCTGATCAGGCTGTCTATTTTGCTATTCTATCCCTGTTTCCGTCAACCAATTGGAGCAGAGTTAATAGTCCGCGCCCAGACCTCGAGATTGTGGTTTTCCAATAGTTCATAGCAACGATTTGTTGACACGGTTTTAGGCTCTTGCAGAAATGTCGCCTGGCTTCTTGCAATTCCGGGGTGGAAGAAATTTCGTGAATAATGCTTGACATATATCAATATGCTCAACTAAATCCTGTATTTAACAGGAGGTAAATAACTACGATATTGGACTAGAAATAGCGCTCACGCTTTCATTTTTTATCCTAGGGAAATACTATTGACACTCGTTGGCAATGAAAAAATGTGGTCCGGAAACTCACTAACCGCCCCGGTCGTGTCGAAACTTGGAGATTTGTTAACACTGAGTGAGCCTACTTGGGTGTGTTCAGGACATAATCTCGCTTGGCTACCCAGTGGGCCCGGCCTCCTTGAGTCCTTGACACTGAAGGTATGGTCACAACGCCAATCATAGGTGTATAAGCAGGCAAACCAGATCAGATAAATCCGTATCATGAAACCCATAATAATGTTTTGTAGGGTTCCGTCTCGATGGTCGTAGCGTTTTAGAATAAGGTCTTTTCCCTTACATATGACAAGCTGTTGATCAGGTCAGTAACAAACATCCTTTTTTTATGTGCAATTTAATCTGATGAGAATACCTAGATAAATTGCATCCGCTCCAACATCCGACTCATTTGGTATATATCGGGCCACTAACCAAGAATCAAATTAATCGATTTCCAAAGGTTTATGGTGGTCTCAGCTGAGACATTCTACCCCGCGTCAGACTGCTACGCCAGCTAGTGAAGACTCTTCACAATGATTCTGAGCCAGAACTTCCCTCAAATACATGGGTATATCCTCGTTATACGACAGCACTTATCGCTGACCCCGGTCTTTATGTTTTCCTGCGACCTTATACTCAAATTCCCCGGACCTTGCCCCTGACCCAACCCATTGAGATGAGCATTCTTTCAAGACACCAGGTTTGTTCTTCCGCATTAAACATTTGAACAAGCTTCTCAATTTTGGGGCTAGGTTTGGTCTCAGTCACGGGACCTTTAAATTGGGACGCGGGACCCAACTCTCTTTCCTTCACCACCACATCCCTTCTCTTAAATAATCCCAAAAGTCAATGTATTACGAGCAGGACAAAGCGGCGAGTTACTCCATTCCTTCGGACAATATTAGGTGAGTTTCTAAATGGCCGATTACTCTTGAACGTTGCTCACTGCTTTGGTCTCAAGCCTCTCCACCACTAGCGGCCAGATTAGCGGAATTCCTTCTGGGTCAGTAATCTCCCATTGCCCCCACGTCTCCACACATGTTCTGACATCCATCGCGCAGTTTCAAATCACCATTGAGGGGAATTGTATACCCCAACGCCCAGAAATGTGTTGGTCCTAGGCCAACCAACGAAGAATGGCAGCTGATGGTAGCGAGATTTGTCGCCTGCTCATCCAAAATCTTCCATGCGCAGGCTACCCGTTTCAACGCACCCAACCCCACCACTCTTGTCCCTGCGTCGACCCCACCCTATCAGCCCACCCCGTCCCAGCCCTCCAATGATCCCCCGGCCACATTTACTCCTGAATTTACACTAGAGAACACCAATTACGCGACTTTCGATAACTCTGCATTTTATTTTATAGACAATGGTCAATCCAGCCAATCCAGCCAAACCTCATTCTGTGCCACCAACGAGCTCGCGGCCCGAGACGCGTCTACTCATTACCCCGGATCGCAATTCGGAGACGCGTTGCATCATCACGTGCCTCCACGAGTTGTGCCACCAGCTTTAGGCCAAGGCCACCCAGTCGAAGCACTTCCCCAGTCATTGGGCACGATTGGACAGCTTTTCGAAAAAAACTCGTTTTATGTCAATGAACCATATGCCGTGCAAGCGTCACCCCTCACAGCCACTCATACCGGCTATCATGCTCACCACCCAACACAAATACAGAAGATGAATTATTATAGCCCTACTATAGAATCCACTACTGGTATTCCACTTCACCAAATCAATTCAATTATAGTACCCGCTCTGCCAACCCACTTTGAGTACATTCCATTTTTTTGGATTCCTTTTCATACCCCTGACGTGTTCAATATTTAGCTTCACCTTTGGCATACAACCAGGGCAACCAGCCCCAACGCCTGCGGTTCAGACACAGCAATATGTTCCCAACACATTTGAAGACCCCATGCTATCAGGCCAGCCCATGTCTCAGGTCCCGGCGCACTGCCATATGATGGATCTGAACGATATTCCGGTGAACAGCCCAATGGGTGAAGGGGGGATGTCAGGAAAAAACACCGAGGCGTACGTTGAATTCCTTTGAAAATCTATCCACTTGGTCTGTACCCACGGTGTTTATTTTAGGAAAACGAGGAAAACCAGTGCTTCCGCGACCCAATTTGTTAATATTGGAAAGGAAAACATCAACCCCAACTGGAACACAGGAGTCCCCCAACCCACTGCCGCTTTGCCTTCTGCTTCTTCCTCCTTCACCCCCGCCGTAAATGCCACCCCAATTCCCTTCTATAAATGTCTCTTCTGCATGGATATGATTGAGGGCACCCGGAAAGCTGTGCGGAGGCACATCCTGGCAGCCCACTTTTCTGGAAGGAACCAAAAGGAACAGGTGAGCTGCACATGTGAGAAACAACTACAGATCCAGAGCCTGCCGCAGCATATTATAAGCGAGATCCATTATGGTAGTGCGTTGGGCCATTGCTCGATATGTGGGGCGGGATTTGCACGGGCGAATTTGTTGGCGGCACATGTTTGTAAGAAAGATCGGATCTCTGAGCCTCAGAAAAAGAAGAGGCGGATTGATTGAGGGTGGTATGTACTGGTGTTTCTGTTGACTATCGGACCTTTACTAATGTGTTTTTTTTTTAAATCTGTGTAGAACGAATGTCTTCCATCTACTCACTACTCGCCCTCAAAATTTGTACTTTATATGTGCCACCCCTTGTTTTACCCTCCGTACCATCAATATTCTACATATCATCTACTTGATATGACACCTTCAATCCCTCATAAACCATGATAATATCCTTTTATATGTTAATTTATGTATTGCCTCATTGTATGTAGACTCCGAATCTCATGTACTTTATTTTTTGGTTTCAATTTTTTATATACTACTGTATGTAATACAGGTGCAGTGATAGCCTACTACGGAGGAAATAAGGAGAACATGGATCTGGGCCTTTCCATTTAGAAATCAAGATAAACCCAAAATGGAAGGCCGCCCGCTTGATTTGGTTAGTCCCCGACGGAGGTTACTGCCTGCCTAGCTCAATTGGTTAGAGCGTCAGACTCTTATCGTTCTCGGAGCGTAATTTATCTGAAGGCTGCGAGTTCGACCCTCGCGGTGGGTTATAATGTCATTCATATTTACGTTTTTTTAGGTCAAATTTTATTTCAATACAAGTTGTTTACATCCCGCCTTCTACACGTGATGAGTGTTTAATCAGATCAATTTTAAATCCAGTACCCAGTGGGTACGACGCGTGGCCACTGGTGTTACGAGTTATTGCCATCATGTCTACTCTGATTCTGCTACTTCCAAGTGAAGTCCTTCTCGTCATTGCTTTGCATCTAGGCGTTCCAGAAATATTGGCACTGCGTCAGGTAGTTCCATTCCAACCTTTCGCGTCAGGCCCGTTTCACAGGCTGACTATGAACCAGTAGACATGTTCACAATTCTCTGAAATAACCCGAGACAAAGGGCTTTGGATACGTCTCCTACGACAGCAGGAAAAGATACTTCCGCTACCATCAGATCATTGGCCCCAGTCCATGTCATCTTTCATCGATTTATCGACGACCGACATTGAGCGAAGTGTTAGATCTGCAAATTCTATTGCCAATGCGTGGCTCCTTCCTCGAAAGACCAGTGCTGTCAAGCTACATCCAAAGTCCGCCGAATCATCTCTTTTGGGTTTGCAGGTATTCCTGGATAAATGGCTGTTGAGTGTCTACTCGGAAGGCTTGCTCTATCTTTGGGACCTCCGGGTTAGCCAATCGGCAATTCGCTGTGCAAGTTTGGATCTTGGGTCGGAAAGGTGGACATCCTTCGCAGCAGCCCTAGAGCACGATCTTAATGTGATAATGATTGCCATGACAAGTGCATCATCGTACGATATATTTCTAATTGCGAATCTTCTACAGCTCTGAGATCCTTTACTATTAGGCAAATAACAAAGGTGTACCGCGTTGAGCTTCGGCGATCAGAATCAGTGTTTTCTCCGAACAACTTCGAGCTCTTGCGAATCATCTCCAATCCGGCGGGATCATCTGTTGTGCGAGCAATAGATCCGGGTCTCCAACTTGTCGTATTTTCAACTTCAGACGTGGTCGAAGTCGTGAAATGGCGCGACGATCCCGAAGCATTAAGATTCAGGGTCTCTTTACAAACCGACGACTTGGAGGAGATGGTAAGTAAACTCTCCTGAACCCCTGCAGTTTTAGATAATAAGGTCTGATTTTCTCCCAGTGGAACGGAATAATTGCTGTTCGCCTGGTAGACCCTTATATACTGATTTTTAAAACTCGCTCCGTTGAGTTATGCCCCCTTTCCCCAACTGATACTGAGGGCAATAACTCCAATGCCCTACATCTAGTTCACCGATTTCCATCAACTACATTTCGGGACATATCTTGCTCCGATTTTCTCCACCCACTCGAGAGTGGTTCGGATGATATGAAGTCGTTACGTTTGTGTTTCCTCGCCCATGATGTACTTCAGGGAGTGTTCCAGTATCTGATTCACATTCACTTCCCGATGGCATCTCATCTGGCACCGGCACACCTTACATCCCTAGATGTTGAGTGCATTGGTGTATATCCAATGGCAAACAATATCAACATAGGTGCTATTCGCCCTCTGAGAGGCAACACTGGACTAGCATCACCAATAATGGTACCCGCTAGATATGAGAGCCCCGCTCCTTCACCTCTGCCCACGCCTACGCCCACGCCAAGCCGACACAATCTTTCTGTTCAGGGGGCTGGTCACGGAATGCTGAACCCTAGTGCACGCGGTTTTGTTAGTGCCGTCGCTTTAGGGCCACAAGGGAAGCGCGCCGTATGGGTGGAGAGAAAAAGGAGTAACACGAAGCGGGAGGTTCTCGTTTGGGGGATGGATCGGGGCTTCGACGACGATTACATCGTAGACCAAAATTTAATGATGGACGGCAAGGTGGTATATGTTGTAGGTTCCTATGATCTCAGGGGTAGGCCCTAGTCTAACTCCATGCCTCCATGCTGATTACGTTCTACTAGAAGACCTGACGCATTGTGCGATCAGTGAGGTCAGTGGATTGGTCATACTCGGCAATCGTACAGGCGACCTCTTTCGCTTGGGACTTGACTGAGCAAACCAGAGTGAATAACGTCACTTTTGGCAGTTGTAATGCTTGTTGAGTCACAGAGATACCCGAGTGGTACCATCAAGGCGTGGAGTACGGTTATACATTACACGCCTTACAACATGTGGCGTCAGGCTCCTGAAGGTAGTATATTGTAGACGTTTGTGGATCTGCATGCTTTTACCACATTCTTGGGATGGGCGTATAAACCATCTTCTTTACGACCACTTTTCGCGCTCCCCAAATCGAAAAAATGTCCAGTTTGACACACGGCTTGATGGTAGACATGTCACGTTCATATCTCTCGCTGGCACGACAGTATCACTACTTATCAGCGACGCTCCACAAGGGCTGTCTGCACGGCCTCTAGTTTCTCGTGATCGTGCGAGAAACCCGGTTGCTGAGTCAGCGCAAATGCATGGGGCCTCCTCCAATTTTTTCCCCGACGTTAACCTTGATCTCCAACCCCCATCATCTCCCTTAGATCGACCTTTTCTTCCTTCTTTTCAACAACACACGAAAAGTCTTTTAAAAAACACAAAACCTTACGACGTCTTTGGTTTCTACTTTGTTTGACACTAATATGACAAATGGTCTTGTAAATGGTACCACGGGTATCGAGAATCAATTTGGTGAGCAGTTTTTGTTTCGGTCCTTTTTTCTTATGCTCAATATCTCGAAAAGCTTCTCTCGGACTCAACAAATCTGCTTATGTTCCTCCTCATATGAGGAATTCGCAGCGGGCTGCTCCTCCCATTTCAAACGGGTGAGTGTGATGTGGTACACCAATTTTTTTTTTTAAAAGTGAAACCATATCTTTTCAGAAACGGCTGGGCTGATTCCCGTTCTGCCACTCCTCCCGCTCGCGGAGGCTTTGGAGGTGGCTATGATCGTGGCCGTGGAGCCTTCTCTAGCAGTGGGCCTCGTTTGGCTAGCGGCGGCGGCGGCGGCAATAACTGGGCTGGCCCTACCTCGACCCCCAACTGGGCTTCCTCTCCCGCCCCCCGTGACTCCGGACCTCGCGAGACCTTCGGGTTTGGAGCTTGGAGAGACGGGAAACATGCAGTCGGCGGACGCAACATGCGAATTGAAAAAGAGCTCTTTGGTGACGCAACAGACCCCTCCAAACAACACACTGGTATTAATTTCGAAAAGTACGACGACATTCCCGTCGAGGCAACCGGGGCTGGTGTCCCTGAGCCTGTCCTGTCCTTCACAAGTCCACCTCTGGACCCTGTCCTCCTAGAGAACATTGGGTACGCCATGTACACTAGCCCTACTCCTGTCCAAAAGTATTCCATTCCTATCGTTGCTAATGGGCGAGATTTGATGGCTTGTGCTCAGGTATGCTTTTTAAACTGGCATCTTGGCGCAGTGACTTACTCTTCTCCTAGACTGGTTCCGGAAAAACCGGAGGTTTCCTCTTCCCCATCCTGTCCGCTTCTTTCGCCCAAGGTCCTCGTGCTCCCCCAGACACTAGTCATCTTAGCAACGGCTACTCTCGGTCCCGCAAAGCTTACCCTACCGCATTAATCCTCGCTCCTACTCGCGAACTTGTCTCCCAAATTCATGAGGAAGCGCGCAAATTCTCTTATCGCTCCTGGGTCCGCCCTGCCGTCGTTTACGGTGGCGCTGATATTAATCAGCAGCTCCGCCAAATTGAGCGAGGGTGTGACCTACTCACAGCTACACCCGGTCGCTTGGTAGATCTAATCGAGCGTGGCAGGATCAGTCTTGCAAATATCCAATACCTTGTGTTGGATGAGGCTGATCGTATGTTGGACATGGGTTTTGAGCCGCAGATTAGGAGAATTGTTCAAGGGGAAGATATGCCTGGAACCGTTGATCGTCAAACTCTGATGTTCAGTGCCACATTCCCCCGTGATATTCAGATGCTTGCCAAAGATTTCCTCAAAGACTATGTCTTCCTTAGCGTTGGTCGTGTTGGAAGCACTAGTGAGAACATCACCCAAAAAATTGAATACGTCGAAGATGGTGATAAGCGTAGCGTTCTTCTTGATATTCTTGCCAGTCAAGGCAAGGAGGACCTCGGCCTTACTCTCGTGTTCGTTGAGACGAAACGCATGGCAGATATGCTGAGCGATTTCCTCATGGGTCATAATCTCCCCGCAACGTCGATCCATGGTGATCGAACGCAACGCGAGCGCGAGATGGCACTCCAAACGTTCCGTACTGGAAGGACACCAATCATGGTAGCTACAGCTGTTGCAGCACGAGGCCTCGACATTCCCAACGTCACCCATGTTATCAATTACGATCTCCCATCCGATATTGATGATTACGTCCATCGTATCGGTCGTACTGGCCGTGCGGGTAACACCGGCGTCAGTACGGCCTTCTTCAACAGGGGTAACCGTAACATCGTCCGGGAGCTCGTGGAGCTTCTCCGAGAGGCCAACCAAGAGATCCCGGGCTGGCTGGAGACCGTTGCGCATGAAGCATCCTTTGGCAGTGGGGGAGGGTACAGGGGTTCCCGCGGTCGTGGTGGCCGTGGTGGAAGCCGCGGTTTCAGTGGCGGCAGAGACTACAGGGCCAGCAGCGGCAACTATGGAGGAGGCGGTGGCGGAGGATATGGCTCCAAGGGAGGTTCTTCATATGGCACTGCTTCACCTGCTTATGGTGGGGGCGGTTTTGGAGGTGGAGGTTATGGTGGAGGAAGTGGAGGAGGCCCTGAGAGCTGGTGGTAAAGCACCATATGCTGCTACCTCCACTACATCCCTTCTTCATCGCCCACACCTTTGCCACGTTTTCTCATTATAGCCCGTGCCTCCCTTTGCCCTCCTAGAAACAGAAAGCCCTAAATGCCAAAAAAAATTTCCCTCAATTATATTCCTCTTCTCGTCGACTATGAGGACACCTGCAGATCCGTTTAATCACCTTATCGTCTTCAAGGCGACCTGCACTATTTATTCAGGCTTGCATTCCCTAATATCGACTCCAAGGCATCTTTTCCTCGGAGCCTTTTTTTTCACGACACCTTCGATCCGACCTAGACGAACCTGAACGATATTTCTCTCTCTGCGCTGCTCTTAACGACCTTTTTGTCTCGTCTCGTCCGTTGCTCGCTCGCAACACCATTGTTTGATGACACCTATCCACGCTTATCCACGTCTACAACATTATTACATTATCAAGACGCGCGCTACATCATCAGGATGTGCATTCACTCAATTCCACCCCCTATCGGATGCATCCAACTCCTTATTCGTACTATACATATACCAAGTATTAGACGCGGGAACCTACACCCTCCACCAGACGCCGGCGCGGAACGAGCAACAATCATCGTCATCCATTCAACCATCCATCCATCAGTCTTTGAATCTTTCATGTTTCGCGATACATTTTCATGCATCTATACCCCATCCAACCACCATTATGTATTGCGACACAGAACGTTTGATCCACTACCTGGACTGATACCACTATCCTCCATTAGATACGATACGAGACAATTCATTTATCTGTTTTTAGAGCATCGCACACCATCCCATGTAACTTAGGTCTCTCGAGAATTTTTCTTTACTCTTTACTATGTCGATTTCGTTTACATCCATGATATAATTTTCTGTTTCTGCAAAGAATGAGACTTCCGGATATTTTGCGAGGAATACGATTTTCCGGATTGGCAATTGGCCCCAGAAAAAAGATTGTGTGAAATATCACAGATATCACCCGAGGGGCCGGCCGTTTTCGAATTCAGTTTTGGACCCGACATTTCCTTTCATACTTGCATGAGGCACACATCGTCTCTATCTTCCCTTCACCACACGAAGCACGACAACACATATATAGAGAAAAACCATAGCCATCGGAATCGAATTGGGAATTAGAGGATAAAGGTACGCCGACGTCCACGTCACCCAACACTTTTTCTCCACACCCTGACTAATTCGTTTATTGTCTATTTTCTGCTTTTCTGCTCCTTTGTCGGCCTCTTGCTTTTACTTTTTCAATGCCACACATACTACAGTAATTTAAGGTCTCAACTGCGGAATTTCCGACCTAACGATACCATGTATCGAGCGTCATCGCCCATATTCGATGTCCCCGAATTCCCAACACTGAGGCGGGTGAAGCCGCTGCCCAAGCGTAGGCGTACATCTACCCCGACGATGGTAGAATCCGATCAGGTTTCTGTGGCTAGTAATCCTCTCTTTCTTGGTGCGGCACTAGATGGGTTACAGTTGCCAGGCCCCGACGCCACCGCTGAAGAACTTCTCGCCCACGCAGAGACCCTTTCTGCGAGGATGGCCTTACAGTCATTCTACATCCCCGAATTCCTTCCTCGCTCTGTGGAGGGTGTAAAAATCAGCAATAATGGGTTTGGTGCAGGAACCTTGAATGGAGCTCTGGAGGATCTAGCTTCGACTGCGTCGTCTATCAACTTTAGTACTGGTTACGGGGGTGGGAGAGATGAGGAGGACGAGCAGGGGGACGGTGATTACATTGACCATTTACAACAGCCTGGTAATACGAAGAAAAGGAAAGTGCCTGCGAATGCATCGGGATCGGTCCGGGGTCATGATCCCTCTACAACTGAGCAAGATGAACCCACGGACAGAGGAATCCCTACTGGTCGACCAGAGCACGAGGTCGCTGAGGTGTACCAGCCCCCTTCCTCTTTTGGGATGTTATCACAACGCAGGGGAAAATTGACGGCAGCGATGTTAGCGGGCTTACAACACAAGGAGATGTTAAAGACACGGAAGCGCCAGCTGGCAGCTGTCCTTGGAGCGTTGTCACATGGTGATACTCTTGCACTTGACCAGGCACTCTCTGCCAATTACCCATTCGCGGGATCGGGCTTCGATGATTTAAAGAATTCAGAGTCCCCAAGGGTTCGGCTATCGCGCCGCAGGTCCATACGCCTTGCTCGGGCGGCTCGGATGTACCCCCGGCACCCAGACCAAATACCGTTCCCCGCAATCGGCTTCACGTTTGTCTGTCCCAGCGCGAGTGAGTGGTGGTGTTATATTTTCTTTCGGTGACCAGCCAGCCCTGATGAACCTATCATTCATCGCCAATCTTGGGCCTTTTTCGCAGCCGCGGATCGCCTCATTGCAACTAAAGAGGAGGTGGCCATGTTGCGCAATCGTTTCGAGGCAGAATTAGCCCGGCAAGCGGCAAAGGCGGCGAAGATGGCTGCGTCAGGTAGAATGATGGCGTCCCTGCCTGTAAAGAGTAGGTCAAAGAGGGATCGCGCGCAGCAACAGGCACGGGCCATTACCGGAGGGAAGGGGGAACAGACAGGCGAAACGTTGGATCAGTCCTTGACGGGGATGAAGCCACGAGGGAAGAAAAAGAAACGTTCAGCACTCGCTAACGCCTCGAACCCGCACCATCTGCGCAACTACGTGCCGTCACGTCTACCTCACTCGGGGCAGAACAACACGAGCCAGACAAATGCCAACACCCAAAATTTCTTGGGACCAATGCCGCTTAGATTCCTGTCAGCAGAAATACCTCCGCGGCGTCGCAAGAAAGCACTCGGGCCCCAGCCAATGACCCAACTAACTAACCCCGCAGAGGAGTGGATCTGCGCGTTTTGCGAGTACTCTTTGTTCTATGGTGATGAGCAGGAGTATCGTCGTGCGGTGCGCAACCGTAAGAAGATATTAAGGCGAAGGCGGCGCGCGAGAGAACGTGCCGCTGCGGCTGCCAGTGGAAATAGCACGGCAAAGGTACCCGAGAAGAGCGGATCGGCCAACGAGGAGTATGAGGGGTTTGAGCCCTCTGCGGACGAGTTTGCCACCGTCCCCAAGCAGACTAAATGGAAAGGGGATCCTAATAAAGACCGTGGAGGAGAGCAGACGTCTTATGGATAAGGCTGGGTGATGGAACAGGCCACGATGGAGGACCACACTAGTGGTATAAGGTTGCTCTAGAATTGTAGACCATCTATGCATACATTATATTCCCTCATTCGCAATCTTAGTTGCCGGATTCGCTTAGAATTGTCAAAGTTTAATGTTGAATGATCAGGAGGACAGATGAATGTTGATAATTGTTTGTCACAAATCGGTGACAGACGGCCCGAGTTTATTTTGACATGCTCAGCAGTCTGAAATTTCCACCAGAAAGTTTGGTTGAACGGCTGGTGGGTGGTATTTCCGATTTTCTCAACATTGGCATCAAGTCCATCACTATTGCCATTTCATCAGCTCTTATCTGTAGGTGTCTTTCCCAGCCTTAATATCCATTTAACTACGCGCTTATTATCCCCCCACAGGCGTTCAATTGCAGCCGTACCATTCGCGCTGGTCCGACTCGCCCATACACATAATCGAGCCGTGCTCAGCTGCTAATTTCCTTGTAAGAGTATCTCTTATCTTCTCGACATACTGAGGCATGCGTTTCAGGGATGTTACCAGGGTTATAAGCTCGCGATCTCGCAGCAAAGCTTCGACCCTTCATCCTCGAGTCTCGTATTGCCTTCATTGCAAAACAGTGTGTGCCCATGAGTTATCTGCTGGTTCAGTGCTATTCTGAAGGGAGATAACGCGCTTTGGCCACGCTGACTTAATCTCTTGTGGTATTTCTAAGGCTATAAATGCTTACAACCTTCTTGTTCGTCATTACAGCTCCTCTCCCAAAATCGACATTCTATCATTACGGAGGGCTTCCCCAGCCCAATTTTTGCCTATTCTTCGAAGCGCTACCCTACCTTCCGCCTCGACCCTCAAAATGTCGTCCGATGGACGCTATATGTACTCCCAGTCCGGAATGAACACCGGCTATGACTACTCGGCGTACCCCCCACCACCACCCCCACAAACCTACGAAAATCCACAAATGGCGCAACCGCCCCCACGTCCGATGCGCTCGTCCTCTTCTACTCAACCACAATCCCCACACCAACCGTATAATCCACCAACAACATCATACTCACACCCAAATTATGCACCCGGCCCCTATATGGCACCTCCGCCGCAACACCCTCAGTGGACTAGCGATGGCTGGGCGCAATACAATCAACATTACACCCACGCTCCCCCACCACCTCCACCCCCACCCCAAGTCGAAGGGCCTTACAACCCCGTCCCCGGACGGCCCGAGACGGTCCCCAACTCATCTATGGAAGCAAGGGATTATGGTACCTCAAATCACCCAGATCCTCGGCGTGTCGAAGACCGACCGCCTCCACCCAACCCTCCCCCACCTCAGCCAACAGCCAGACGGCGAGAACAGGAATCTCCGCCTGCGGCATCGCCAGGCACGCAGACAGGGCTGGACTTCATGAAGGTGATGCATGTCTTTTACCTGGTGACGTTCAGATTTCTCACAGTTTTGTTTATCCCCTTCAATTTCTTAGCTCCTGGAATCCTATCGCGTTATTATTGATGCGGCTGGCCCCCCGCAGATATCAAGTAGGCCTCCCAATGCAGAAAATTTCGAACGCATGATGCAGTCGGCAACGTACGGGGCACAGCTATTTGAGGCTGCTATGGTTCAGCAGGAGACTGCACCATCAGATGCGACGCGGTCACCGAAGAGGAAAGAGCCTGAAGGATCAGCAGAGCCCACAGACGGCAGCGTTGCGGCAGCATCTAAGCGACAGGTAAGTATTCAAATCTTGCGACTTATCGCATTGTTATTTATTCAGCGGTCAGAAGACCGAAGACGTAGCCGTACAGGAGGGCCAATCATGCCGTGGTTGCAATGCTACATCAACGCCCGAATGGCGACGAGGGCCACTAGGTGATGTATCTTTTTTTTTTTAAATATAATTTTTATTTCGCTTTGGCCGAGACGCTATTATTAATATATTCCCCTTCTAGGTCCACGAACGCTGTGCAACGCGTGTGGGTTAGTTTACGCCAAACTTGTCAGTCTAATCTGCTTTCTGAATCTAAACTTTAAATTTATTCGCTCGGTTGTCAGCTAAAAAAGCGGGTGCGAGAAAGGGTCACGGGCACTTCCAAGAATGGTGGCAGCGCGTCACAGGCCTTGGACAATGATTCTGTGGACGGCGACAGTGACGATGACGATGAGGAGTATGGTTCCCAAGATCGCCGGAGTGATGGTGGGAGGGACTGAACTCGGGGACAATTGCCGGTTTATCTTGTGTTTTTTTTTATTGCGCTTACCCGTCTTGCTAATATTGCTTTATCACTTCTGGCGAGCTTCGTTCGTAGCATAGCATGTTTTTCTCCCGCCCATCTGGTCGTATTGTTCCGCCTCGTGCCAGCTGATCAGATTTGTATACTTTCTTTGGTCCGACATCAGACCGTTATTATTGGTGTAAGTTCATCATACATGTAGCCTCTTTTCTCTGTCCTTGATGCTATGGGCTGAGGCCTTCATTTCGTTCTTTTTTTTTAGTTTCCACGACGCGGACAGAACCCCAGAGCACCCTTTAGATATCTCATGTTCTGCGCGCGCAACATTCCTTCTCTCAACGAAGGCCTATTCTCCATTTGGCATCATGAATCGCGGGGCTGAATAAATACCACGGTGAGTTATTTATCCCCGCCCGCGGAGGATCCACGCTGTACCTAGGATACTGATTATTCTTCCCTTACCACCAGACGTTGCGCGCGCTCTGAGACCTCCTCCGTCATAGGATAAAACTCCACCCCTCTCTCCATTTCTTGAACATTGTTGTACAGTTTATAACCTGGCGGCGGTTGTATCATTTTTTTTTTACATTTTGGTGGCCTTTTTATTAGGCGTATGTTTAACAATATAATCCAATAGTATTCACTGGTTTGGCATAGTCTATGTTCGCATCAACCCGTTTTGATATCGTTGAAGATGTAGGGCCGTCCATCAACAAGCGCCATCATTGCTCCTTTGTGTTTTGCCGGTTCGTATACTTCTTCTCACTATTTTTGTGCGTTCAGTTGATAAGAGGAGACAATGAGTCATAGAGTGCAAAGAAAGGACAGTCGCGGTTCCCCCTCGTGCCTCGACCTTCGATTCGCCAAGGATGATTCGCGTCTTTAAAGTCTATCGACACAAGGATCTGTAGTGAAGATCCGATCTAGACTGAGCCTGAGGAAAACAGATGATGCCAGACTGACAAGTCTAATCAATTATCAAAGACACCTACTAGTAAACACACATGAGAAGCCTGTCAGCCTGAAACAATATAAAAGCGTTCGCATAAGGAGCGAACGCCCCACGGGACCCCGCATCAGCCTATGATTGCGCCCCGGCTGAGAAAATCCGCGGTCGTTCGCACAGAAGACATTAGAAGATCAAAATACACGCCTAAGCGCAAATTCTTTTATTCATATATAAATAAAAATTACAGCGTATACATAAAATTGGTTAGACCCGTTACTAGACATGCCTGGAGGCTGACTATGTCTCGGCATCTGAGGCAGCGCGGCGGGCATCCTAGACATGACTTGCCCAGTTATAGATATATCCCGCCCTATTCCCAGTTGATGGTGCGCTGCCATCGCAGCGGATTTTATTCGCTCCGGCACACCATTCATCGGCGCGAAATACACTGCCAGGGTACGGGCGTGCACCTATCGCCATCGGGGCACGTTAGGGCGTGTGTAGGGGGGGTAATTATTCGAAAGTATCGGCGATCGTGTAGTAGTTCATTCGTCATTCTCGGAATATTAAGTACTGTTGCTGGCGATATCGATCGGCCATCCTGGGACACTACACGGCCCCCTACCTTGCTGCATACCCATGTGTAGGTGTCATACTATGCAGCTGCTTGACGTTGTGCATTACTGAAATAATCATGTGTTCGGGTCGGCATTCATGCGCTACTTGCGGGTGATTTCAGGGCGACATTTCGGGGAACAAGTGGGGCAAGAGATACATTATTTGCAGGTCACATTCAGGTGGTAAAAAGCTGGCGGTCGCTTTGGTGATCGTGAAGGCGATGGATCGCCACACATCACCTAAAAAAAATACCCGGTCATCAAATGAAAAGATTGTGCTGAACTACTATATGTCGTTATATTTAAGATCCCAAAACAAGATACTCTGTATTGGAAAAACTTACCACGCCGAAGTTCTAATTGTGCTCTTTTGCTTTGCACGTAGCCTGCCTCACTTGACTCGAGTAATTTCCTGAAAGTTAATGGACGAGTATAGCTGCTGGATAGGAGTTCGAAGTCAAGCTGAAGTCGGGATTCGGAAGAAACCTTTATGGACATCCGAATTCCGCTGGAACCCCGCCGATTCGGGTATGAAATATCTTCAAAATTGTCATGTAAGTCGTGGAAGCTCAAATTACTTTTTTCATCTCATTTTTTTTACTTGTTTACAATCCCCGCAGGACACTGAAATAATACGGAGATAAATCAAAAGCACATCAAAGCCACATAAGACTTAAACGGACGTACCTAACAGGCCCCCCCAGAAGCTTCTACACACAATATCATACCACATGATACATCCAGATATTTTTTGTGAAGACTCGAGACCACTATGGTGACGCTTTTCCTAGCCTGCAATTACGGAACCGAAGCTGGTGAAATCCTTAGTCCGTTATCGCAGACTTTAGGCCTAAAACTCATAGACGGTTAGCCTCGAGCAGAAGCAAAGGAAAGAAGTCAAGATTGGACATAGTAAGAGAACCCTTACATCCACGAATCCCCGTGTTGATATGTGCCGGGTGCTTTTATGCTCTTTTTTCACCTTCCCAGTACGATCTAAATTTTGTTTCGTGGCGCACGCGTGACTTCATATAATGAGACCAAGGTAGGGGGAAAAGTTCCGAGAATATACAGGAAACTCAAGGCATCCAACAAACTGGTCTGCCCAAACTCTCTGCAATTCCGCCCCCGTCGCTTCTGCCAACGACGTACGCGGGACATTGCGTAACGTAGCCGAAGGATTAAAGCTCCTTAACGGGTAGGCCGTTTGGGTATAGTGTTGTATCGTGAGGAGGATTACGGGTGGGGGTTCTGGCGCGTCCCACAGTCCTATCGTACACGCAAAATTCGAGCATTTTTGGAGCAGACAAAATTGACTCCCGAGGGATCGTTTTCGCTTGTCGTGCTCATAGCGACAGATACTAACAAGAAATAAACGAATAAAATAGAACATACCCGTGGGCCGGTTACGGCGTCGTATTGGTAGGAAGAGTGTATATCACTCCGAGAGAGTATGGAGTACCACCGGCCCACCTATGAAAAAGTTACAAAGTCGTTTTCTTTCTAGTCATTCCAAATCATTTGGAATAAATTCCATTCTACCCAGCATCACTCATGCCGCTCGTATAAGGAGCCATTTAAAAACTCCACTCGACGCTTCAGATCCAGAATGACTTCACGCCTTTAGAATCGACCATACGATGGGATTTGCAAACAGTACAAGAGTTTACATTGAGTGTAAATTTTGTTTTACAAGAGGCCAATTTGTAGAACCCCGGGGAAGAGATCCAGAAAACTCAGATGCTGTAAGTCAAGGTCTGCCTCTTCTTTTCGTAGACACGCCAAGACTCCTCGACGTCTGAAAGGCTCTGGGCGAAGATTTGGTTGGGATCGGTGACGCCAGCACGGATCATTTCCTTCGCAACCCTCAAACTGGCACCGATGGCCGTGAATGCAGCTGAATATCAGGGTATCCTTGTCAATAAATTGGCTGTAATATTAAGTATGGGTGGATAACATTACCTCCGACGTCGTTGATGGTCTTGATGACCAACGGGAGCCGTTCGGCGATCTCCTTCAAGAAATGCTAAACCCGCCCAAAAATCAGAGAATTAGACGTTTCAACGGCGCAAAGTAGACTCACGGTCTCAACCCCATGTAAGATGGTACCAAGGATACCACGATATTTGTCGTTGCCAAGTTGGAGTTCCTCCTGGACATTGTCCTGCGTCAAGACCAAGTTCATCTGCACCAGCGCAGCTGTCACCGCAGCCAAGCGACTTTCCAAACCAACTATAACCTGGATGCCCTTGGTTGCAGTGTTTTCGTAGAGATCTTTGGCATTATTCTAGAATTGTTGTCAAAATCCGAATTTCATCAGAATGAAAAAATTCATACCCCCATATCCTCGGAAAATTGCCTGATGGCGGCATCAGCCGTCTTCATGGCACCGGGGAGATGGTCTTGGATGTTGTTGGAATACTTGACGTGAGTGCGGACGGTCCGAGTCTAAATGACAAAATAAGTTTATGTGGTCCGTAATATTAATTATGAAATCTCACTGGGTCAATAAGGTGGTCTGCCGCACCCTCAGCCTATAAATAACAGTTTGGTTTCGATATTTAACTAAGAAAGTCACAACACTTTACCAAACCAACTCCGGCGTTGGTGGTCTGTTCGACCTAGATAACAGTCAGCACACATTGGATGCATGATAACGAGAACATACCAAGTTTGCCGCTCCGCCCAACAATCCACCCCCGAACAAATGTGTGGAACGAACGGTCTGTAGATGTTACTTTACACGTACACCAAAGAATGGCCATAGTGCATTACCTGGCCAATAAGTCCTACGCTGCCTCTAGCCTATAACGTGACGATAGATAATGAATGAGTGCCCCTACTATTGTCTGTATTCAAGACAACTTACTATGCCACCGACTCCACGTGTGATGCCGTGGGCCTACAGTGGCGCCATAAATGAGGATACGTACGAAATGAGTCGAGAATTGTCTTACTGTGTCACCAACTGCACCAGTCGCGTTTGCCAATGCCCGCACAGGCTATCGCAGAGGAGGAAGTCAGACATTGAATCTCGTATAGCTCGTTATATGAATAAGAGTATTATTCACCGGTAAGTGCAGAAATCCTAGATCCCTAAAAAAACAAATTTTACCGCGTCAATAAGTGTCGAGGTGGTAGTGGAAGACATATACTAACCTCTTCTGATAATCCCTGATTTCGAGGATGGCCTTCGAGTTAAAAGAAAACACCTCATCGGTAAGAGGAGCGACGGGAACAAGGCTGACAAGATGAGAACTCATAGTAGACTATCGATTTGGGGATTTCGATGTTTGAGAATGTCCAGACTCAGAGTATTTATACGAATAGTATCCGTATATGTCCTAAGCAAGTAATTCGTATTCAGAAGGGTTTGTTGTCTAGTCTCCGGAGATAGTTGGTACCAGGAAAAGGGGTTCACGAATTTCTCCCGAGTATGACTGTCAAAAAATTATCAGATCTTCAAAGTGGACCATAATGTCTGTCTGTGTGGCGCGCCGCGTGTGTATCACAAGGTGTATTGCGAGAAGGGTCAACGGGCTCCAGATGACTCGACGTTGTCCCGATCATCACAATTAACTTCCATTCTGTCCATCTGTTTCTATCTTTCACAATTCACGTAGTACCTACCTTTTGCGTCTCATCTGCCAAATGAAAATCTTCACTCAGACATCTATCTTCATCAAAGATAATCGTGATTATCCGGAATTTCATCTTTTGTAAGGATTGAACCCGATTGGTGGGTACCAAACGCTCTTTTTCATGTGTTGGGTAAATTGTATCATAGGTGTTAACTCACCGATCATCATTGCATTCGTAGAAGAATCGAAAACCCCAAATCTGCTAGAGTTAATATGAACGTGTCCGAGTCGCTCTCGCTCCCTTGGGATATCAGAAGACCAGGCTTGGCAATTCTTTTCTTTGTGTTTCCAATTTATTCTCTATTGTGGCGTACCGGGCTTGGCAATTGCGCAGGGGATTTATGTGTTGAGCTAAATAACCAATTAGTAAAATATGAATCGCAAATAACTGCCACTGCTGGCACCTAGGATATCAGGGAAGCGGTGATAAAAATGCCTCGCCTTGTGTACCTTATGTAATAAGGAATCGTTCTTTTAAACTCCGATACAGCCAGAAAAAACGGGGAATCTGTCGTCGAGTTTTGTTGTACCGTGGGAAAATTGCAATTTCATTAGTAAATTTGTAATGTTTTTTCATATATTGATCTATTTGTAATCTGTCTATGCCTGTTTATTAATCAAATTGTTATCATCAATATTCTTACTGATGTTTCATTACTATCAATTATTGATCAAATCATTAGTATCACTAATTTATTGACTGTTCCTTATTGTAGGTTCATCAGTATATTATAATTAATGTCTTGTATATATTACATAATCTTTCCGGGCTGGGTAACAGTATGATGTCTGATGGACTCTCTTATTTTAAGGCCTCCTTCTGAACATTATCTTATGTGATCAATTGATCACATGTCCAACATGAGTACATTATTATTGTCTTAAAAGTGATTTCCAACGCTTCATTCATGTCAATAAAGAACAAATTTGTATGCAAGTGCCTTGCCTACTGAATGGGGAGCTTGCTCACATGTGCAATGTTCAATTTTAGTTTTGCCATTTGAAGCAATTATATATATATATTAATCATTAACTTTGAAATACATACTCATCTAAATTCATGCCATATGTTTTTGAGACAAAACTAAGTGCACTCTGACAGCCAGTGTCTTCACAAAGCATTTTTATAGACTCAGTCTCCTCTTTCCTATGGAGCCAACTCCAGGGAAAGTGTGATCTAAATGCAAGACCTTTCAAAGACTTGACATGAGATATTGCAACAAATGCAAGTCCAGCTTGAAAGTCTGCAGGGCCTAGATTAATTGCAGCTTCCAATAGTGTTAATCCTTGACCTTTGTAAATGGTAATTGCCCAGGATAAGGCAAGTGGAAGCTGAGTTCTTGAAAGATCTTTTCCTGATCTGTCCTCCCAGTGAGCTATAACTGGTATGATTGGAATCCAGGTGGAATCTAATCCTGTCCAGCCTGGAGTCTCTGGACCTAAAACAACTTGATGAGGCTTAAATTTTGTGATTATGAATTATCACTTACCAGAGTACCCATTACACTGAACAAATACAACAGCCGGAAGGTCAATTTTTGGATTGGCCTGAGGGGCATACCAAATATTTTTTACAACACCCTGAACACCATTGACTAAACCTTTGTTATATCAGAGATGGTGATCCTTTGCATGCAAAATTACATTTTCACAAGGAAAATTACAAATGTGACCAGTATATTTGTATTGTCCACCATGGACTTGCCATAATTGTATTAAGTGATATAGCCATTGCTAGGCATGGCCAGTCCAAGTTCTACTTGAGTGGAGTGGACCAACACATTGTGTGGCAGGTACTTGTTCTTCAGTTCCATTATATCATATGTATCATGTACTCTTCCAATTAATTACTTAGTGAAGGTATATTGAGCTACCACAGGTGTAACA
>MU150283.1:37642-48232 GCA_015584075.1 Collybia nuda
TTTTCTTACTGAAACCTGGGTTTATAAAGAACGAGCCTTTAGTAAACTAAAGAACTCGTAACATATGAAATGAGGCTTTCATCCACTAAATAGATGAAAAACCACCCCTACCAGGTGCACAGTGTGGACTCCCAGTAAGTCTTCACAGAGTCCATGGGGAGTCTGTCCCCACCCAGTCCTAGGACCCCTACTAATTAGTGGACTGATGGGAACTTGATGGGGACTCTGATGGGACTCAATTTTGATAGGGTCTCAATAAAAGTACATTTTTAATTACATTGAGTCCCCTCTGAGTCCCAGGACTGATGTGGAGTCCACAGGGAGTCCATCCATGAGGATCCATGGCTCAGTGTAAAGACCTCCAAATTTGGCTTCTTTTTCAAATTGTCTGTTTGGACACTAGCTCACCACTGAGAGGAGCAGACACCTTTCTTGCATATATACAATACTTTGACCTTGTCCCGCAGATTAATCAGAAGGTATCAGGATTGTTGAGTAGGAAAGATCCAGATCCAGATCCAGCATCTGGGATGTTTATTTTGAAGTGTGCACACAGGAATAATTGAGAATTAACAGGTGAAATAATACCTTTATCTCATATTCAAGCACCTGTAACACTTATACCAAGGTTTGAGAGTGCTGCTGACCTGAGATTGTCAAAAGAAACTTTGCTTGATTATAGTGAAGAGTTTTTCTTAGATAAGTACTTTGATAAAGAGCTCTTCTATGCATTGAACTAGCTATTTACCTACAGAGATATATGCTAGTGAATAAATGACATTCTTTGAACCTATTCAGAGAACAGTTTTCAAATGACTGATAGTAGTAAGGACCAAAAATTTTAGTTTGAGAGAACACTCTGCAGAGCCTTGGTTAGAAAAAAAACCACTATAAAGGTATACCTAGAACAGACTGTTCTAAACAGCTTTATCCATATAGCCCTTGACCTATATACCACTATGTAGTACTATACAAATTTGTGCATGCTAAGCAACTCCAGGGGATCTGTTGGCTATTTGTGGGAGAAATCAGGATTTGCTGATGAGGCTGGGGAGTCCACAAGGATTCGTGGGGGAGTGTAAAGTACAGTTACAATCGACCATACGATGGGATTTGCAAACAGTACAAGAGTTTACATTAAGTGTAAATTTTGTTTTACAAGAGGCCAGTTTGCAGAACCCCGGGGAAGAGATCCAGAAAACTCAGATGCTGTAAGTCAAAGTACCCCTCTTCCTTTCGTAGGTCCTCCACGCCTCCTCGACATCGGAAAGGCTCTCAGCGAAGATTTGGCTGGGATCGGTGACGCCAGCACGAATCATTTCCTTCGCAATCCTCAAATTGGCACCAATGGCCGTGAATGCAGCTGTATATCAGGGTATCCTTGTCAGAAATTTTACTAAAATACTATAAGTAGATAGCATTACCTCCGACGTCGTTGATGGTCTTGATAACCAATGGGAGCCGTTCCACGATCTCCTTCAATAAATGCTAGATCCGCCCAAGATTCAAATACTACGACATTTTAACAGCGTAAAGTAGACTTACGGTCTCAGACCCGTGTAAGATGGTACCAAGGAAACCGCGATATTTGTCGTTACCGAGCTTGAGTTCCTCCTGGACATTGTCCTGCGTCAAGACCACGTTCATCTGCACCAGCGCAGTTGTCACCACAGCCAGTCGACCTTCTAAACCAACGATGACCTGGATACCCTTGGATGCAGTGTTCTCGAAGAGGTCTTTGGCGTTATTCTATAATGGTTGTGAAAACCAAAATTTAGCGGAATAAAAAAGAATTTATACCCCCATATCCTCGGAAAATTGTCTGATGGCGGTATCAGCCGCCCTCATGGCAGCAGGGAGATGGTCTTGGATGTTGTTGGAATACTTGATGTGAGTGCGGACGGTTCGAGTCTAAATGACAAAATAAGTCTATGTGGCCTGTAATATTAACTATGAAGTCTCACCGGGTCAATAAGGTGATCTGCCGCGCCCTCCGCCTAGAAATAACAGTTGGTTTCGATAATTAACTAAGAAAGTCCCAATACTTTACCAAATTAATTCCAGCATTTGCAGTCTGTCCGACCTAGATGACAGTCAGCGCACGTTGGATGCATGATAACAAGAACATACCAAGTTTGCCGCTCCGCCCAACAATCCACCCCCGAACAAAGGCGTGGAATTAACGGCCTGTAAATGTTACTCAACGCATACTTCAAAGAACGGCCATAGTATTTTACTTGGCCGAAAAGTCCTACGCTGCCTCTAGCCTATAATGTGACGATAGACAATGAATGAGTACCTCTACTATTGTCCGTATTCGAGACAACTTACTATGTCACCGATTCCATGTGTGATACCATGGGCCTATCGGCACCATAAATGAGGATACTTACAAAATGAGTCGAAAGGTGTCTTACTGTGTCACCAACTGCACCGGTCGCGTTCGCCAATGCCTGAATAGGCTATCGCAGGCGAGGAAGTCAGACATTGAACCTTGTGTGGCTTGTTAGATGAATAAGAGAGTATTATTCACCGGCAAGTGCAGAAATCCTAGATCCCTAGAGAACGAATTTTACCGCGTCAATAAGTGTCAAATTTTAGGTAGTGGTGGAAGATATATGCAAACCTCTCCTGATAATCCCTGATTTCGAGTATGGCCTTCGAGTTGAAAGAAAACACCTCATCGGTAAGAGGAGCAACGGGAACAAGGCTGACAAGGTGAGAACTCATAGTAGATTATCGATGTGGGGATTTCGATGCTTGAGACTTCCCAGACTTGGAGTATTTATAGCCGTATATCTCCCAAGTAATTAAGGCGTGTGTAGGGTTTGTCGTCTGGTCTGAGTGGTCTCCGGAGATAGTTGGTATTGGTAAAAAGTGTTCAAGAATTTCTCCCGAGTATGGCTGTCAAAAAATTTTCAGATCTTCGAAGTGGACCATAATATCTGTCTGTGTGGCGCGCCGCTTGCAATGTGCATCATTGTATCGAGAGAAGACGCGACGGGCTCCAAACGACTCCGCAATGACCCAATCGTCACAATCTACTTCCATTCTGTCCATCTATTTCTATCTTTCCCATCCGCATAGTACCTGCCTTTTGCGTCTCATCTGCCAAATGAAAATCTTTACTCAGATATCTCTCTACCTTCATCAAAGATAATCATGATTGTCCGGAATTTAATCTTTCATAAGGATTGAACCTGATTGGTGGGTACCAAACACTCCGTTAAAATAAGCCATGTGTAGGGTAAATTGCATCATAGTAGGTGTCAACTCACTGATCATCATTGCATTCATCGAAGAGTCGAAAACCCCAAATCTGCCAGAGTTAAAATAAGCGTGTCCGAGTCGCTCCCTTGGGGTATCAGAAGACCGGCCTTGGCCATTGCACAGGGGATCTATGCGATGAGCTAACTAACTAATTGGTAAATATGAATCGCAAATAGCTGTGCAAAGTGGGTGGGAAGGTGGAATATATATGTAGGAGTCTTGATGATAGATGCAAAGCTTGACCGGAAAAATCCTCCAGTGCCAGAACTGCCCTGATCTTAGCTAATCATGATATTTGACGGTACCTGATTACCCCTGTCAGCTAAAGTCCGACGTAGTCCGTTGAACGTCAGAAACCTTTAAAGGCCTACCCACGACCCATTGAGCTAAAATTGTAGCCACGCCGGCCTCTGAAAAGGGGCTATGCTTGTTTAGCGATGATCTACAAATTTGCCTGATAAGGCGATTTAATTTTTTTGGGCGGTGCCCACACAATTACAACTATAGTTTCTATGTTTTCAGAGGCGAAATCGACTTTTGGTGGAACGATTTTGCTTGTCGCACCCATAGTGACGAATACTAAGAGGGAAAAAATGAATAGAACGGAACATAGTCATGGAACCATTACGGCATCGAATTGACAGTAGAAGGGGAGTAAACTACCGTTCATATACGACGCTAAGTAAAAACTCCATAGGGAATCTGTTCTCGATGCTTCAAATCCAGAATGGGTTCACACCTTTAGAATCGAACGTACAACACAATGGGATTTACAAACAGTACAAGAGTCTACATGAAGTATCAAACACGTTCGTACAACAGGTTAATTTGTATAGCGCAGGGGAAGAGATCCAGCAAACTTAGATTTGGTAAGACAAGGTGTTCCTCTTCCTTTCGTAGGCCCTCCAAGACTCCTCAACGTCGGAAAGGCTCTGGGCAAAGATTTGGTTGGGATTAGTGACGCCAGCACGGATCATTTCTTTTGCAACCCTCAAATTGGCACCGATGGCTGTGAATGCAGCTGTGTATCAGGGTGTCTTTGTCAGAAATTTAACAGAAATGCTATGAGTAATTGTCATTACCTCCGACGTCGTTGACGGTCTTAATGACCAATGGGAGCCGTTCTGCGATATCCTTCAAGGCAAGCTAGATCCACCCAAAATTCAGAGACCACGACTTTTTAATGGCGTAAAGTAGACTTACGCCCTCAACTCCCTTTAAGACGGTACCGAGGATACCGCGATATCTGTCATTACCGATCTGAATTTCCTCTTGGACATTGTCCTGCGTTAAGATCAAGTTCATCTGCACCAGCGCAGCCGTCACTGCAGCCAAGCGACCTTCCAGACCAACTATGACCTGGATACCCTTGGTTGCAGTGTTTTCGTAGAGATCTTTGGCATTATTCTAAATCTGTTGTGAAAATCCAAAATTTAGCGGAAATAAAAAATAAATACCCCCATATCTTGGGAAAATTGCCTGATGGCGGCATCAGCCGTCTTCATGGCACCAGGAAGATGGTCTTGGATGTTATTGGAATACTTGACGTGAGTGCGGACGGTCTGGGCCTAAATGGGAAAGTAAGTTTGTGTAACCTGTAATATGGATTATGGAATCTTACTGGGACAGTAATCTCATCTGCTGCGCCCTCCGCCTAAATAAAATAGTTTAGATTCGATAATTAACCCCGGGGAAATCAGTTACCAAACCAATCACACCAGTGGCGGTGTTTTCGGCCTAAACTGCAGTTAGCGCATGTGGATACATGATAACAAGAATTTACAAATTTTGACACTCCACCCAACAATCCTCCCCCGAACAAAGGTATAGAACGAACGGTCTGTAAATGTCACTCATTACTTTATGCAAACACAAAGAACGGCCATAGTGTATTACCTGGCCGACAGCTCCTATGCCGCCTTTAGCCTGTTACAGGATCATAGACTTGAATGAGTGGCTCTACTATTGTCTGCATTCAAGACAACTTACTATGCTACCGACTCCGTGTGTGATGCCGTGGGCCTATCGACGCCATAAATGTGGATACCTACGAGATGAATTGAAAAAATGTCTTACTGTGTCACCAGCTGCACCAGTGACTGTCGCCAATGCGGCGACGGGCTGTCAAGGGGAAGTCAGCCGTTGTTCCTGGTATAACCCGTCAGATCAATGGGAGTGTATCACTCACCGGGAGGTGCAAAAATTGTAAATCCCTAGAAAGGAGAACGAAATTAACCCGTCAGTTTGGGTCTCAAAGTTACTGTGGAATAGGTAAACTAACAATCGCTGGAAATCTCTGATTTCAAGGATAGGCTTCGAGTTGAAAGAGAACACATCGTCGGTAAGAGGAGCGACGGGAACAAGGCTGACAAGGTGAGAACTCATAGTAGTTTATCGATGTGGGGATTTCGATGCTTGAGACTGTCCAGAATCAGATTATTTATACGAATAATATTCGTATATGCCTGTCTCCCAAGTAAGTAAGTCGTATTCAGAAAGGTTTGTTGTCTGGCCTCCGGAGATTGTTGGTACCGGAAAACAGGGTTCAAGAATTTCTCCCGAGTATGGCTGTCAAAAATGATCAAACTTTCGAAGTGGACCATCGTACCTGTCTGTGTGGCGCGCCGCGTGTGTATCACAAGGTGTATTGGGAGAAGGGGCGACGGGTTCCAAATGACTTCACGACGCCCCGATCGTCACAATCTACTTCCATTCCATCTGTTTCTATCTTTCACAATTCACGTAGTACCTGCCTTTTGCGTCTACTTTCATTGGTCTCACCTGCCGAATGCAAACCTTTTATCTTGATCGAGAATATTCGTGATTATCCAGCTATCCAGGGCTTTATCTTTCATAAGGATTGGACCTGATTGGTGGGTAGTACCAAACGTTCTGTTAATATAAACCATGTGTAGGGTCAGCTGCACCATGGCAGGAGTCGACTCACCGATCATCACTGCATTCGTAGAACAGCCGAAAACCCCAAATCTGTCAGACTGTCCGATTACATTCTAGAGTTCTCAAAAGTGCCGCACTCGATAACTTGCACGGATACTATGGAGCAGTGGGATATCCTTTGTATGGGAAATGAGTTTTGAAAATGGCATATCAAAATCTACAAGGATGTCAAAAATAATAACCAGGACTCACGGAACCGAGATTCAGAGGGATTCGTTTAGGATTTTTCTATTGGGAAACCCCAGTTTCTGGGAGGCCCCCGGAAGCTTCCTCTATGAATAATGTCCAGAAAATATTTTCCTCTAAACGAACCTCAAATCCGCCACTGATCCACAATTTTTTTTCCAACCATATAGGGGGCCTTTTTTGGGGTTTCTGCAGGAGTCCCACCAAAATACAAATATTGTTGGGGTTTCCGCCCTGGTCTTAGCTAATCAGGCTATTTCAGACACGGTCCCTGATTAGCAGTTACCCTTTTCAGGTAAGATCTGTTGAATGTCAGAAAGCTGATTTTGCCTGAAAAAGGCCTTCCCGCGACGCTAGAATTGTATCTGATCAGCCACACCAACCTCTGAGCAGAGATGATGCCTGTTTAGCAGGTCAGGTAGTTGGGTATCAACTCAAACAAGCACGTGATGACTTGTCAAATAACATTTCGTTGACCTTTTCAAACGAAACTATGCTGAAAAGGAGACCTCCCTGCCAACCGTTAACACAAAATAAGACTGAAAATCAAACAGAAATGTATCAAGGTCGAAACATATAAATGAAAACCGAATCGGAGCACTTAATCAAAAGGTCACGTGAACGGTTACCAATTTTGCGTTTTTGGCCCACATGCAAGACATCGTTCTATAAATAGAAAATCTCGGAATTCGTCTTCATGCTGTTTGTTGACCTAGAACAAGCAGAAGCAAAGGGTCGGAGGTGGTAAGAGAAATTTTATACCCACGAATTCTCTGCATTGCTATGTGCCAGACGTTTCTATGCTCTTTTTTTTTTTGTCTTTTCAGTACGATCTAAATTTGTGTTTCGTGGCGCACGCCCAACCCCATATAACAAGCCCAAGGTACGGAAAAAAGTTCCGAGCATATACAGAAGACTCGAGACGTCCAACTTGAATAAACTGGTCTGCCCAAACTCTCTGCAATTCCGTGCCCGTTGCTTCTGCCAGCGACGGATAACTTGGCCCTTTCCACAAGTGACTGATAGCGCACTAAGAATGGCTTATACGCCCCCTGGTTCATTGGGTATATATCTGGGGTATACATTTTCGCTCCTACCTGGTTGAAGGAACCGTATTCCTGCAACTCTCTTCGGTGTCGGTCAAAATGGGGGGGTTATGGTATGTGGGACATTGCCTAACGTAGCCGAAAGATTAAAGCTCCTTAACGGGTGGGCCGTTTGGGTGTGGTGTTGTGTCGCAAGGATGATTGCGGGTAGGGGTTCGGGCACGTCCCGCAGTCCTATCGTACACGCAACGTTCGAGTGCTACTCGAGGGAGTAAAATACAATACAACCGATAGGCGAAATTGACTTTTAATAGAACGTTTTTGCTTTTCGCATTCATAGCAATGAATACTAAGAGGAAAAAAAAGAACAAAACGGAACATAGTCATGGACCCATTACGACATTTTATTGACAGTAGGGGGGGAGTAAATCACTCCGAGAGAGGCCCATCTATGAAGTTAAAATGTTATTTTCGTTTCTTGTGATTCCAAGTTGTTTCGGTTAACTTCATTATACCCAACATTACTTATACTGTTCATATAAGAAGCTAAGTAAAAAAATCCAGAATGGGTTCACACCTTTGGAATCGGACGTACAACACAATGGGATTTACAAACAGTACAAGAGTATACATGAAGTATCAAAAAGGTTCTTACAACAGGCTAATTTGTATAGCGCCGGGAAAGAGGATCCAGCAAGCTTAGATTTGGTAAGACAAGGTGTTCCTCTTCCTTTCGTAGGCCCTCCAAGACTCCTCAACGTCGGAAAGGCTCTGGGCAAAGATTTGGTTGGGATTGGTGACACCAGCACGGATCATTTCTTTTGCAACCCTCAAATTGGCACCGATGGCCGTGAAAGCAGCTGTATATCAGGGTATCTTTGTCAGAAAATTGACTGAAATACTATGGGTAGATAGCATTACCTCCAACATCGTTGACGATCTTGATAACCAATGGGAGACGATCGCCAATATCCTTCAAGACAAGCTAGATCCGCCCAAAATTCAGAGACTACGACATTTCAACAGCGCAAAGTAGACTTACGCCCTCAGCCCCTTTTAAGACGGTACCGAGGATACCGCGATATCTGCCGCTACCGATCTGCATTTCCTCCTGGACATTGTCTTGTGTTAAGATCAAATTCATCTGCACCAGCGCGGCCGTTACTGCAGCCAAGCGACCTTCCAAACCAACTATGACCTGGATACCCTTTGTTGCGGTGTGTTCATAGAGATCTTTGGCGTTATTCTAGATTTGTTGTCAAAATCCAAAATTTAGTGGAAATAAAAAATCATACCCCCATATCTTCGGAAAATTTCCTGATGGCGGCATCAGCCGTCTTCATGGCACCAGGAAGATGGTCTTGGATGTTGTTGGAATATTTGACGTGAGTGCGGACGGTCTGAGCCTAGGTAAATGAGAAAGTAAGTTTATGTACCCTGTAAAACTGATCTGGTTTTGAAATCTTACTGGGACAGTAAGCTCATCTGCTGCGCTCTCCGCCTGAAACAAAACAGTTTAGATTCGATAATTAACCCCGGGGAAATCAGTTACCAAACCAATCACACCAGTGGCGGTGTTTTCGGCCTAAACAGCAGTTAGCGCATGTTGGATACATGATAACAAGAACATACAAATTTTGACAATCCACCTAACAATCCACCCCCGAACAAAGGCAAGGTACGAACTGTCTGTAAATGTCATTGATTACCTTACACACACACCAAAGAACGATCATAGTGTATTACCTGGCCAACAAATCCTATACCGCCTTTAGCCTGTTACATGATTATAGGCTTGAATGAGTGACTCTATTAATGTCTGCACTCAAGACAACTTACTATGCCACCGACTCCGTGTGTGATGCCATGGGCCTATCGACGCCATAAATGAGAATACTTACGAGATGAGTTGGAAAAATGTCTTACTGTGTCGCCAACTGCGCCAGTGATTTTCGCTAATTCGGCGACGGGCTGTCAAGGGGAAGTCAGCTATGGCTCGCCAGATGAATGGCAGAGTATCATTCACCGGGAGGTGCAAAAATTGTAAATCCCTAGAAAAGAGAACGAAATTAGCCGGTTAGTATGGATCTCAAAGTTACTGTGGAAGAGGTAAACTAACAATCGCTGGAAATCTCTGATTTCAAGGATAGGCTTCGAGTTGAAAGAAAACACATCGTCGGTAAGAGGAGCGACGGGAACAAGGCTGACAAGGTGAGAACTCATAGTAGTTTATCGACGTGGGGATTTCGATGCTTGAGACTGTCCAGAATCAGATTATTTATACGAATAATATTCGTATATCCCTGTCTCCCAAGTAAGTGAGTTGTATTCAGAAAGGTTTGTTGTCTGGTCTCCGGAGATTGTTGGTACCGGAAAACAGGGTCCAAGAACTTCTCCCGAGTATGGCTATCAAAAATGATCAACCTTTCAAGGTGGACCATCGTACCTGTCGTGTGGCGCGCCGCCCATGTATCACAAAGTGTATTGGGAGAAGGGGCGACGGGATCCAAATGACTCAACGACGCCGCGATCGTTACAATTTACTTCCATTCTGTCCATCTGTTTCTATCTTTCACAATTCACCTAGTACTAACCTTTTGCGTCTGCCTTCGTTAGCCTCACCTCACAAAAGCAAACCTTCAGCTAGACCATTTATCTTTATTCCGAGTTCGAAGTATGAGAACGAGGTCTTTCCTCCTGGCAAAAACCGTGGGAAAACCTTAGCATAAACACTACGGTAAGTCCCGGTGGCATTCGGCCATTGCTAGTGCTTGCATTTATTTGTCTTATAGCTCAACTCTTCAAAAATTTCGAACTCGGATATGCTGTGCTTGCAACAGCCCACACAAGACGGTCAAGCATATGCGTGATTATCCAGGGTTTCGTCTTTTGTAAGGATCGGACCTGATTGGTGGGTAGTACCAAACGCTCTGTCAATACAAAATACGTGTAGGGTCAACTGAATCACAGGAGTCGACTCATCGATCATCACTGCAGTTGTTGAACAATCGAAAACCCCAAATCTGTAGACTGTCAAACTGTCAGATTACATTCTAGAACTCTCAAAAAGACCACACTCGACAATTTGTACCGGCACTATCGAGTGCGATATCCTTTTCATAAGAAATGA
>MU150283.1:48632-92823 GCA_015584075.1 Collybia nuda
CGTCTTCATGCCGTTTTCTAGCCTAGAACAAGGAGCAGAAGCAAAAGGTCGGAGGTGGTAGGAGAAACTTTATACCCACGAATCTTCTGCACTGGTATGTGCCAGATGCTTCTATGCTCTTTTTTTTTTTGTCTTTTCAGTAAGTTCTAAGTTTGTGTTTCGTGGCGCACGCCCAACCCCATATAACAGGCTCAAGGTACGGAAAAAAGCTCCAAGCATATACAGAAGAATCGAGACGTCCAACTTGAATAAACCAGTCTACCCAATCTCTCTGCACTTCCACCCCTGCCGCTTCTGCCAATAATATACAACTTGGCCCTTCCACAGGTGACTGATAGCGCACTAAGATTGGCTCATACGCCTCCTGGTTCATTGAGCATATATATGGAGTATACATTTTAGCTCCTACCTGGTTGGAGGGGCCATATTCCTGCAACTCTCCTCGGTGTCGGTCGAAATGGGGGGGTATGGTACGTGGGACATTGCGTAAGGTAGTCGAAGGATTCAAGCTCCTCAACAGGTGGGCCGTTTGGGTGTAGTGTTGTGTCGCAAGGACGATTACGGGTAGGGGTTCTGACACGTCCCGCAGCCCTGACGTGCACACAACGTTCCAGTGCTACTCGAGGGAGACAAACGCAATACAACCGATAATGAAAGCTTGCCACTCCGAGGCGTCTTGACGCCCATAACTCAGTCGACCACCACGCCCACATCCAGGTATTTTTTTGGGCAATTCCCACACAGTTACAACTATAACTTATGTGTTTTTGGAGCAGGCGAAATTGACTTTTGATGGAACATTTTTACTTGTCGCACTCATAGCAATGGATACTAAGAGGGGGAAAAACGAGCAGAACGGAATATAGTTGTGGAATCATTATGATATTTTATTGACAGTAGGGGGGGAGTAAATCACTCCAAGAGAGGCCCATCTACAAAGTTACAAAGTCATTTCATTCCAAGTTGTTTCAATTAACTTCAATCTATTCAGCATTACTTATACCGTTCATATAAGAAACTAAATAAAAAACCAAAACGAATTTTGGCCCCAAGAATCAAAACCAAAAAGGGGTCAAAACCTTGAAACCAAAAAAAAAAAACAAGAGATTTACAAACGGTACAAGAGTTTACATGAAGTATCAAAAATGTTTTTACACTAGGCTAACTTGTATAGTACTGGAGAAGAGATCCAACTAACTTAGATTTGGTAAGATAAAGTACCCCTCTTCTTTTCGTAGGCCCTCCACGCGTCTTCAACGTCGGTAAGGCTCTGAGCGAAGATTTGGTTGGGATTGGTGACTCCAGCACGGATCATTTCCTTCGCAACCCTCAAATTGGCACCGATGGTCGTGAATGCAGCTGCACACCAGGGTATCCTTGTCATAAATTTTACTGAAATACTATGAGTAGATAACATTACCTCCGACATCGTTGACGGTCTTGATAACCAACGGGAGCCGATCGGCGATATCCTTCAAGACAAGCTAGGTCCCAAAATTCAGAAGCTACGACATTTTAACGGTAAAAAGTAGACTTACGCCCTCAGCCCCTTTCAAGACGGTACCAAGGATACCGCGGTATTTGTCATTGCCGAGCTGAATTTCCTCCTGGACATTGTCCTGCGTCAAGATCAAGTTCATCTGCACCAGCGCAGCTGTTACTGCAGCCAAGCGACCTTCCAAACCAACTATAACCTGGATACCCTTGGTTGCAGTGTTTTCGTAGAGATCTTTGGCATTATTCTAAAACTGTTGTCAAAATCCAAAATTTAACGGAAAAAAAAAATAAATACCCCCATATCCTCGGAAAATTGCCTGATGGCAGCATCAACCGTCTTCATGGCACCAGGGAGATGGTCTTGGATGTTGTTGGAATACTTGACGTGAGTGCGGACGGTCTGGGCCTAAATGGGAAAGTAAGTTTATGTAACCTATAATATTGATTATGGAATCTTACTGGAACAGTAAGCTCATCCGCTGCGTTCTCCGCCTGAAAAAAAAAAGTTTAGATTCGATAATCAATCATAAGGAAATCAGTCACCAAACCAACCACACCAGTGGCGGTGTTTTCAGCCTAAACAGCAGTTAGCACATGTTGGATACATGATAACAAGAACATACAAAATTTGACAATCCACCCAACAATCCACCCCCGAACAATGGCGAGGAACGAACAGTCTGTAAATTTGTCGTTAATTTTTTTACGCACACATCAAAGAAGGGTCGTAGTGTATTACCTGGCCGACAGCTCCTATACCGCCTTTAGCCTGTTACATGATCATAATTTGAATGAGTGGCTCTATTAATGTCTGCATTCAAGACGACTTACTATGCCACCGACTCCGTGTGTGATGCCGTGGGCCTATCGACGCCATAAATGAGGATACTTAAGAGATGGGTTGAAAAAATGTCTTACCGTGTCACCAGCTGCACCAGTGACTTTCGCTAATTCGGCGACGAGCTGTCAAGAGGAAGTCAGTTATGACCCATCGGATCAATGGGAGTGTATCACTCACCGGGAGGTGCAAGAATTGTAAATCCCTAGAAAGGAGAATGAAATTAGCCCGTCAGTTTGGGTCTCAAAGTTACGGTGGAATAGGTAAACTAACAATCGCTGGAAATCTCTGATTTCAAGGATAGGCTTCGAGTTGAAAGAGAACACCTCATCAGTGAGAGGCGCGACGGGAACAAGGCTGACAAGGTGAGAACTCATAGTGGTTTATCGATGTGGGGATTTCGATGCTTGAGACTGTCCAGGTTCAGAGTATTTATACGAATCGTATCCGTATATCTCCCAAGAAAGTAAGTCGTACCCAGAAGGTTTGTTGCCTGGACTCCAGAGATAGTTGGTACCGGGAAAAAGGTTCAAGAATTCCTCCCGAGTATGGCTGTCAAAAGTGATCAAACTTTCGTAGTGGAGCATCGCACCTGCCTGTGTGACGCGCCGCGTACGTATCACAAGGTGTATTGAAAGAAGAGGAGACGGGCTCCAAATGACTTCACGACGCTCCAATCAACACAATTTACTTCCCTTCTAGTGCGATGTCCTGTTCATAGGAAATGAGTTTCGAAAATGGTATATCAAAATCCACAAGGATGCCAACAATAACAACCAGAACCATGGAACCGAGATTCAGAGGAATTCGTCGATCTGTCATCAGTGGTGTTTTCTCAACTTAGCAAGACTTTGACATGCTCTGGTTTTGGTGGTTTGTGAGGCAACGAGAGGTGCTGAATTACCATGTCGCAAATCTATGCATTCGCAACAGAAAGCTAAAAAATTTGGGTGCAACAAAACAAGGTGACAAGAGAATTTTGGGTCCTTAGCTATAGTATTGTCCAATCATGAATAACTTCATGCCACGATTAGAATCGTAGATCCTTGTCGAAAGTGGAGTTGGGTGGGGTGTTGAACAATTATCGTTAGGTTTCTAAACCGTCGATCAAATTAGAAAGTAGAAATGATTACAGCGCTTCCCAAAAATAACGGCAAACACTTTTTTTTATATCGAAATTGTAACATTGTCTCAAGGAGGAAGTTAGCTACTAAAATTAGCATATTAGAACACCCAAATATTCGTCAATGACGTCACCTCCTCAACAACCAGTGATTAGTCGATTCCACAAGATTCCCTTTCTTGGAAAATACATGAAAAAAGCCCTTGTTATGAATTTTGGGAAGCGCTATAAACATCGCAGTGGATTATATATCGCTTGACCCCTTTACATAATAATAAAAAAAGCGCACTGACCACAATTTGGATGGAAATCTGAATATCAATCACGATAAAAAAAAAGTTCTTAACCATCTTGCAAGTGGGGCAAAATGTAAGGTTGGAGTATATTGACTTCTCAACGATGTATAGTGCTGCTGCGAGCACCATAGGTTCCGAGTCGAGGACAGGGGGCCATCTGAAAGTAGAAACGCAATCTGGAGAATAGACGGGGTTTGGTTTCGACGAATGGAGAAATGGTATCCCAACAAAGCTTGCTTAGGGTCACCTAGAGTTGGATCCTAGTCGCGACGGGAAATACGGTTGGCGACCAGGGTCAGGTCTATTTTCGAGTTCTTCTGCCGTTTTCAACGCAGTGGATCCTACCTAGGATAAACAAGCCTTCGCGACGGACAATTGTCACAGAAAAAGGTCAACATTGTTTGTACCTATTTGTAAATTAGTTCAGTTTTATAGTAGGTTACCTAACAGGGTGTATCCAAACGATGTTCCTATTATAATAAGTGTATGTCTTACAGATTGAATACCGTGTGGGACAGCGACACAAGTGCGCCGTGCGCCACACCCGACGGATGTCACAATGGGAGGTTGCACAGAGAAGCGGTTCTAGGACCCCGAATGTACGTCGAAATCAACTTCTAAACTTTCTGCATCTTCCAAACACAGCCCTGGCTCTGGTCGCCAACCGTGCCCATATCGAGATGACTGGTGTTTTAAAAGTATTTTTTGTGTTCCAGAAATCGAGAACTACGTGTGGAGGATGTTCGGCTGCTCGATGCTCTCAATGTGTTTCCGAACGGTGGCGTACCCGAAGAGAGGTGAGGGGTCAGGTTAGAATTCTAAAGGAAGTTGGAGACCAAAGAATACAAGTACGATCTGGGGTCGTCGTTTGTTCGGTCGAAGATCACGATCAATATCACTAATTTTAGGAATCTTATCTGATCCGGTCTTGATCTGGCCAGCCAAATAACAAGGACAAATACCCACGTGGTTAGGATTCGACACAATTGGACTGGTTCTTGACACTTTTGACCCTGTTTTAAGACCACAGCCTTCATATCCACAATCCGATAATTCTACCTGTCATCGCACTCAGTTGAGTCCCGACATTACACATGCCTCGGTTCTTTGAGAAAAACAATCTGTATGTCAATCTCTGGATATCTCCTGACCGAGTCAACTGACAGTCTTCTGATTAGGTCATTGGTGGTGCACAGTATACTGGAGATATCGGCTGTATAAGATTCCTGTGCGTCTTGAGTGCGAAATTTGTCTGCTTCAGCAGTCTTTTTTTCAAGGCCATGTCAACTCATTTTCCTGTCGCGATTGTCGGTATAGGTTGTAGGCTTCCAGGGGGGTCAGATACGAAAGAATTATATCATGAATTCCTTCGCAACAAAGTGAGTATTTATTATGGGTATATTTTAGAAGAACGGCGTATCTAATATGAATGCGTAGGGCGATGGGATGACTGAACCTCCCCCTGATAGATGGGATCATAGCGAATGGAGCACTAGTACGTCATATATTACACCTTGCATATTTTTCTTCGACCTTAACAACGACGTATAGACCGCTCAGACGAACCAGGGAAATATAATTCCGCCATGGGCGGGTTTATCAGCGATGTCGACCAGTTCGACACTCTTGAATTTGGGATATCTGTGAAAGAGGCACAACACCTTGACCCATCTTCGCGTCTTATCCTTGAAGTTGCTCACCAAGTCTGTGCTTTGCCTTTTTGTTTGCTTTCTCACTCATCCTCTTTATCCCTAGGCTCTCTTAGATTCTGGACTCGACTACAGGGGTTCCAATACCGGTGTCTATATCGGCCAACTTTTGATATCAGCCTCGGAACTCGGGAACAGCGATCGCTATGAAGTTAGCAGTTACCATGGACTAGGAAAATGTGTCTCCCTTCGATCCAACCGTGTCTCGTTTACTTTTGACTTGCGTGGACCTTCTATGATGTTGGATACGGGTGAGCGAATATTCAAGGTGGAATGAGTGCTGAATCTCAACATATTTGTAATCTTATCACTAGCCTGCTCATCTTCTGCCATGGCTATGCACATGGCTATAAATGCGATGAAAGTTGGGGAGATTGACCAGGCACTAATCATCGGTCTGTCAAAATTAGGTACCCTTTAAATGGTTAGACTGCTAACTCGGTGATATCTTTGATAGGCGGTAATGTAATGGTCCAACCAACGCACAACGTGATATTCTCCAAAACGGGTATTTTGTCTCCTACGGGTTCCTCAAAATCTTTCGATGCAGGAGCGGATGGATATGCTAGGTAGCGCGTCATTTAGTTTGAAACTTTCTTATCGTGGCTTATATTGGTATTCAAGGGCTGAAGGATTCGGGGCGGTGGTTGTTAAGCGTCTCGACAAAGCACTCAGTGATGGAGACACTGTCTATTCCGTTATTACGGGTAGCTCGATTAACTCCAACGGAAAGGGAGTTAGTTTAACGATGCCCAAGGGCGAGATGCAAGCCAAGACGATTAGGCAGGCATACGCAAATGCAGGTAGGAAACCAAGCGACGCATTTTTTGTCGAGTTGCATGCTACGGGCACTCCCGTTGGTGATCCTATCGAAGCAAACACTGTCGGGCAGATTTTCTCGGAAGAACGCCAAGCAGACAAATTTTTGAAGTAGGAACCAATCTCAGTGATTTTTCTAGAACCGGATTCCTAACACGTATCCATAGGATTGGCAGCGTGAAAGCGAACATCGGGCATACTGAAGGGTGTAGCTTTTTGGCGAGTTTGATCAAGGTTTCGCTCATGTTGAAGCACAAAGAAATAATCCCAAACATACGTTTTAATAAACCTAACCCGAAGATCGACTTTGAAAAATGGTTGATGAAAGTTCAAACTGAAGTTAGTAGTTTACCCTGCTTTTTTGTATTTTTTTCCTGACAACGATTATTGTCTCTAGTTGGAAGAAATTACACCAGAACAGGCGGCCTCCGATGGAAAATGGGTCGCTTCTGTTGCATCGTCTGGTATCGGTGGATCCAACTCGCATGTAGTTCTTGAAACTCTTGAATCAGTGACGACAGTCGCCGCTTCCACGATCACTGAGCCTGCGGCTTCTGAGTCGCAGGACAACTCTGATCCACTGTATCTTTTCGTTATTGGGTCCCTCAGTGGAACGACAGTCATGCCATGGAAAGATGCCCTCACGGCGGCTTACCAGGATGTCACAGACCATCAAGTTCTGCGCTCGTTGTCGTACGATCTTGCTCGCAAGTCACGCTCATCTCCTGCCCGTTCCTTTGCAGTTGGCTCGACCCTATCTCCCGATCTCACCTTTACCCCTCCGATCGCCGCCAGCTCAGATGCGAAACCCGAACTTTGCCTCGTTTTCTCTGGGCAGGGGCCACAGCATATCGCCATGGGACGAGGACTTTGTACCAGTTTCCCGGTTTTCCTGTCTTCAGTGAGAGAATGTGATGAGATTTTAGTTGGACGTTATGGTCAGCAGTCATTTTTGGAGCGAACGGGCCTTTTCGTTCCTGGGGAGAAAGCGAAGCTCCCAGCGAAGGAAGTTTGGCCTATCGAAGAAGTTGTCTATTCGATTGTATTCATGCAAATCGCTCAGGTCGATCTCATCAAGAGCCTTGGAATCGAATACCACTCTGTCATTGGTCATAGGTGAGCATACATTTCCTACTCAGAGATCATAAAAGATTAACATTATATACTAAATAAGTATTGGAGAAATTGCCATGGGCTATGCATCCGGCTGTTACGATAAGAAGACTGCAGTGGGCATTGCCGCTGCGCGCGCAGGCGCTATGGCCAAACTGACCAACAACGGCAGCATGGTGGCCCTTAACGCTTGCTATCATAGAGCGAAGTATATGATAAAGAGTGTCCTAGCGGATGCCCAAGAAACCGACGGACTATGGATTGCCGCCATCAATTCTCCTATAGAAGTCACTGTTGCCGGTGATACCAAACTCATTGAAAAGGTTTATGAGAATGCTCAGGGCAGAAAGATGTTCGCGGCGAAGTTGAGAGTCACTTGCGCTTTCCACACACCTTTAATGGAAGCGTGTGAACAAGACTTCAGGGCACTGGCTAAACTTGCCTTCACTGAAAGCCCCAAAGCTCCTTCGATTCCTACCTACTCCACTGTCGATGCCAGCTGGTTAAGTCGCAATATGGATGAAGACTACTGCTGGGACAATATTCGTCAGCCGGTCTTGTTCGGTAAAGGTGTTGTAGATATAGTAAAGGAGAAGGGACATGGGAACGTCGTCTTCCTTGAGCTTTCCCCTCATCCTGTTCTCCAAGGTTATATCAACAACTGCGGTGGCAAGTCCTTCAGTCTTGTCCAACGACCCAATCCGAAGGTCCCTGCTTCCAATACCGGGGAACATCACCAACTTCTTCATGGAATCGGTGGTCTTCTGACCGCAGGTTTCAGATCAATCGATTTCGCTAAGCTCTGCGCCACTCCAGATGGACGGCGAGATTTCGTCCCTTGCAAGTTACCTGCCTACCCTTATAATCGGTCCAAATGTTGGTCGGAATCAGCTGCAGATCGTTCAATGCGGCTCCATAAAAAAGGCCGACCTTTAGCTGGAAATATGTATCGCTTGAGTTGCGACACTCATCCTGATCTCTCAGGGCATGTTATTTTCGAACGGCCAATCTTCCCTGCTGCGGGGTCAGTATAATTTCATTTGACTATTTCGTCCTGTATTCTTAATTGTATTGATGTACCCCAGGTATATCGACAGCATCCTTCAGACCGGTGCTCTGGTAGTGAAAAACGTCAAAATCCGCCGACCACTTGTCATGCCTGCTCGCGGCTCTGAGGCCTCTTATGTTGGCGTCGTGACGGACGATGATGAATGGGAATTCCGTGTTGCGACGTCGAATACCTTCGAGAATGGTTATATCAAGCTCGATACAATCTACGCTGATGGTGGTTACTCTCGCAAGAACCCGGACTTCAATCCGGATGATCGTAAACGTTTCGATATCGAATCGAAACTTGCTCTCTCCCGCTGCCACCTCACGGGAGAGGAATTTTACCAAGCTATCCCACCTATGTATGGATACACGGACAATTTCACTAGCTATATAAAGGAGATCCACGAACTGCCCGACGAGAGTAGTTGGGGTGGGTCAGGGTATCTCATCAAGCTCGAAATTCCGGAAGATGGCCCCGACGATGGTTATATTATTCATCCAAGTATTCTAGACAGCATCATGCACGCAACTTTAGCAGCATTCATCGACACCGATACGAAAACATTCGACTTCACCGAAACCCTCCTCCCTGTAAGCATCGACCAGATCACTCGGTGGGACAGGGGCGACGACAAAGATCTCGCCTTCCCCATACGTGGTACCGTTTGGACGTACCTTACGATCAGCACATGGAATCCCAGCGGACCATGCAGGTCTGATCTTACCGTCACTAATTCTGAGTCATTGGTTCTTTTCACTATGGAAGGAATGGAGTTTGCAGTTGCTCCCCAGGAACAATTTACTATGGATGAGTGCTATACGACTATTTGGCAGCCAAAGATCTTCCCAGCTGAGGTTATTCTCCCACCATCTGTAGATGTCGCCACGCCACCCTACCTCCGACAGGTTCTCGACAAACTCATCACCAACGCCAAGAGTAACGGACGGCGTATTGTTCGCATCCTTGATTTGGATGTATCTTCGTCGCTCGCAACAGCCGTTAGCGATCTTCTCGTGTCTTTACCCCAAGACCAAATCATTGTAGATTACTTTGTTGCTGGAGAATCTCCCGAAGATGCAGACGAAAAGGCGCGCGCTATGTCTTATTCTCGTGCTCGACCCTTCGTTTTGGACGCCGAGCATACTGGCGGTGAACCCACAGAAGGGGATAAGGGTGCAGTATACTCCCGTACTAATAACCCCTTCAAAACCAATCCCAAGCTCTCTATGTCTGATTTACCTCCCGAAGAGGCAGAAAAGGTAGCACAAGCCATGGCACGTGCTAGACAGGCTGAGCTAGACCCCGGTATTGGTGACTATGCCATGGTTCCTGAAAGGTAACGCGCTCTTTATTCATCGCAATTAACTAATGATACTTATTAATCTCAAGCTTCGATGTCCTTTTCAAGAAGATTGACGCTTCACTTTCGCCCGAAGTCGTTGAAAAGCTTCTTGAACGTTTGGCTCCCCTTGGAATTCTTCTGCTGCTCCAGAGTAAGCCGACCCATTTCACTTTTGTTATTAACAAGCGTCATCTGAACTGGTTTGTTATTATTTGATTTAGATTCGACCGATGAAGAGAAGCCTGAAGAAAAACCTGCAGAACAGCTCAAAGACAAGGTTGAAGAAAAGGTTGAAACAAAAATCGAAGAGAAAGTTGAGGGGAAGATCGAAGAAAAGTTGGAAGCAAAGATTGAAGAAAAGGTGGAAGAAAAATCTGAAGAAACGCTCGAAGAAAAGCCCGAAGAAAAGAAGCCAACTCTAGCACACCCGGCTTTCCAGAAGATCCCTGAGCAAAATATTTCTTTCGCAAACTTGGATACTGGCGAGACTCTTATCGTTATTCGTGCTGGTATCATACTGAAAGAAGAAACGAAAAGTGAAACCGAAGTCGTCATACATCACTTCACACGAGGTACCGAGGAGGAGTTGGTCGACATTGTCAACAAACTTTCAGAGGACTCCGAAATTTGGATTCTTGGAGACGACAGCCCTATAGGTATCGGTGCGTTGGGCATCGCAGCGTGTATCATTGCCGAACAACCCGACTTCATTGTTCACTCCGTGTTATTCGAGAATGTCTCTCTGAGCTTGCAGTTGAGAGAAGAAGTTGTTCACGCCCTTCGTCGAGTTCCTTCGCACCTTGAACAGCATATGAAATACTCTGCATCTGGCGATGTCCTGGTCCGCAGACTCACCTACCATCCCAAAAATGCTCAACCCAGGGAGGCTCCTGGTGTTTCGATCGAGGTTCCCCTGACCAAAGGCCAGATCTCTGCGTATTTCCCTCCAGATCTTAAAGCCACGGATGTGCAAGTATCGGTCGAATCTTTTGGAATAGACAGTACTTCAGCCGATAGGCCTTCAGTAGCTTTCGTCGGGAAAGTCACTCACGTAGGAGTGGAAGTGAAAGATGTTTCCATTATGACCAGAGTACGTTATACCCCACCCCCCTCAAGAGTCCAAGCGTATTAACCCCGTTCCAAGGTCATCGGAATGGCGAAACATCCAATCACGGATATCGTTGTTTTGGACCAAAAATCGATCACTCTGCTACCTGATGATGTGCCAGATTCCGATGCTGTTGCTCTGCCAATCGTCGCGCTAGTCCCATGGTTGGCACTCGTCGAATATGCTCCGATTTCAGATACTTCTGTAGTTCTTCTCCACAACGCAAGTACACGTAAGTTCGGAGCTAATTACTCTGGTACAGCACACTTAATAAAATTTCAGATGTCGGTTTCGGTGCTATACAACTTTGTCAACGTTTCGGCGCTAAATTCTTCTGTACTGTACCGACACTTGCTGAAGGAAAGCGACTTTCCGACGAGCTCAATGTGGATGCACAAGCAATTTCAACTTCACTACTTGTGAACGACGTCACATCTGCTGCCAAAACTTGGCTATCGAGCAATGAAATCAGCGGTTTCGACACCATGTTCAATCTCACGGGTAGCCCTATGGGCGCAGCCGTATTTGACCTCCTGACGGCAGAGGGTCAATATATTCACAACAAGTCAAATGCTGTCGGCCAAGTCAACATTCCTTCAGGCGCCCCAATTGTTCGAGTCATTGATGTCCCGAAACTAGTGGAATCCTACCCTTCCACAGTAGCCCCACGCTTAGCGAAACTGCTAACTGCCCACATCTCCACCCCTTTCAAACTTCAGTCACAGCCTACGTCTGTGTCGCAGCTATCCAGCTTAACAGCTCCCACATCGACGTCCGAAGTACTGGTTGCTACAGCGGACATTTCCAAACCCATTGACATGAATACCGGCCATTTATTCGACCCACGGAAGAGCTATCTTCTCATTGGCGGTTCGAGTGAACTAGGAGTTCGCATCTCGGTGTGGATGGCGAACCGCGGTGCTCGATACATCATCTTAACCAGTAGACGCGGTCCAAAGGCATTAGGTAAAATGGATAAGGTGTACCTCCGTCACCTTCAAACAATGGGTGTTCATATGGATATTATCGCTGCAGATGCGCGCAATGCAGAGGAAATGACAGGCGTCATAACCCACGCCATTGATACGGCTCCAGTTGGTGGAATATTCCTCATGACGGTTGTTTCTCGTGATGGGATGTTCTCTGGCATGAAGCAGGAGTCATTTGATGAAGTTTATTTCTCAAAGGTCATCGCCCTACACACTCTTCTGCGTCTTGTTAACCCTGCTGCACTGGAATTCCTTCTTCTCTTCTCGACGATTGGT
This sequence comes from Collybia nuda, assembly GCA_015584075.1. Taxonomy (NCBI): domain Eukaryota; kingdom Fungi; phylum Basidiomycota; class Agaricomycetes; order Agaricales; family Clitocybaceae; genus Collybia; species Collybia nuda. The sequence goes on from MU150283.1 coordinate 60,797, forward strand.
TCCGTCTTCGGTAACGCAGGCCAATCGGCATATTGCGCATCGCAACTGTACGTGACGCTCAGTTGATTTTTCAATCCCATTTTAATTGATAATATCCGTTCCCAGCTACCTTGATCGCATTGCTGAAGATTTGCCAAATACGACCTCTATTTCTCTCCCTCCAATCTCCGATTCCGGCATGTTCAAACGTTTGCTCATGTCTTCAAAGGGACGCTCGAGCTCCAAAATGGCCATGAAGATCGGGGTCACCACCGCACAGGCCTGCGATTTCATCGCAGACTCTATCATTCGGCAGATTCCACATTACGTTCCTGCAATCGCCATCAAAAATGTGCCAATGGTGTTCTCAAATTGCGAACGCCTCCTATATAACCATGTGTTACCGACGCGATTCTTGGTCAAAGAAACAGATAACGAACGTGGCACCCGTGAAACACCAGCGAGCTTACTTAGCGAACTCTTGGGCTTGGCCATTGATCAAATATCAAACGATGTCACTCTAAAAGATTACGGGCTAGATTCCCTTGGTGGTACGTCTATTTTTTTCGCATTAATTGGGATTCTGACTTCCATTATTTTCTTCAAGCAATTCGTTTTAGCAAGGAATTGGAAGGTCACTTCGGTATCAAAGTTAGTCAACTAGAGCTCCTAGGGTCTATGACTATTGGCCTCCTGGAAGAGATGGTCGCCTCTAGTTCAAAGCCTGGGGGCCCTCCTTCGGAAGACGACAATAATGTTGATGCCAACTTCAAATCGGTACCTGACATGAATCTCGCGGATCAAATTGCGTTTGGTGAGGCATATATGACTAAAGCATCACACCTTCAGTCACGCATCTGGCACTCTTACGTCCGTATTGATATTTCTTCTCGTATAAAAGTCAATTCTGACCTGGCTTAATGTAGGACCAAATTGAAGGCAATGAAAACACCATTCGGGCGGAACAAATGTATTCGCACGAACGCGAAACTCACGGAATACTCGCGACGATTAATTCTCCTACTGCGCTGGATGTCAGTCGTCTACGTGAAGCATTCTCGGAGATCATTCAACGTCATGGCGCTCTTCGTACTGCCTTCTTCTTAGGTTCAGGAAAGCTCAAACAATGCGTTTATCCTTTCCTGGACTTCGAAGTTAAAATCGTCGATCTCAAAGCAGAGACTGATGGTAAACAAAGGGCACACGAGATGGCCTTGGAGGAGTGCAAGGAACTTCAACTCCAGCTTGAAAAACTGCCCGTCTTCAAAGCTACCGCCTTCGATCTTGGCAACAATACATGGAGTTTCAGTTTCATCACCCATTATATGTACGGCGTTCCTTCCCGGTGCCTTTCTCTAGGCTAACAGAACTTTCACAGTGTGATGGACAAGACCTCTCTTGGTTTAATTATTCGCGAGCTGGTCGCGTTATACCATGATGGTACCGAGAGTCTCGAACCGCAAGACATGCACCAGTCTGACGTCAGCGACTGGCTATTCTACAAGTCTGGCCACCGCCCAGAGCTCCAAACGCAACAGCGCAAGTTCTGGACTGAGACACTCGCAGATGTTCAACCGGTTTACCTTATGTCTCAAACACCTTCCGAACACGCCCTATCAGACCTCACTCAAGTTGAGGCCACTATAGACGCCACTACGCTGTCGCTTTTCCGTGGTGCTATGCGCGAGGCTAAAGCTACGTCATCCGAAGGTTTCTTCGCCATTTATAACACCCTTTTGCACTCCTATTCATCCCAAGAAACGATGGTTATTGGCGCCCTAGCCACACAACGCAACATACCTGAACTAGCCAACGTTGTGGGGCCACTCACTACATCCCTTCCTATAAAGACGACCGTTGATCTCAATAAGACGTTCTTGGAGCATCTCACGAGTTTCAAGGCAGATTTATCCAAGAGCCTTCAAAATAGCGACGTCGTCTACTATGAGGGTATCAATCCCGGTCAGGCTTCGCAACGCCAAAACTTCTTTAGGCAATCATTCTCCTACGACGGACTGAACCTAGATGCTATCTCGGACCTCAAAATAGAGAACGTGCAGGTGGAAGACATCCATTCGTTGTCGAAATTCGAGGAGGGACAGGAACTCCTCCTTGATGTGTACGGGAGGACTGGGCGTCTTATTCTTCGGTTTGACAACCATTTAGTCTCATCGGAGGACGCAACAAATTTCCTCGACAAATATGTCACATTCGTCAAAGCCCTATGCGGTTCCCCGAATTCCAAGATGTGCGATGCATTCAATCCTCCTGCCGTCGACCCCTCCGGTGATACCACTACCATCGACGCTACCATCAACGCCACTACCGACACCGAAACAACCACCGACACCACCACTGACACCGAAACCATCCCCGATACTGACACCACCACCGATTCTACCGATACCGCTGTCGACATCATTGACGCTGCTGTCTCTGATAGTAAAGAGTCCTGAAATTGAACATTTTAATTTGTAATAGCAATACACATGTACCACATATCTACCTCTCAATACAGCCATTCCCCTAATCACGATATCACCTCGAGCGTATGCGTACGACACTCAGGATAGGACTCAAGAAGGCATTGTTTGGAAATGTGAGCTGTTGGGAGGGGGGAAAAACTAACTTTAATCTGGTGGCGATCCATAGCCTCTCCAAGACCGTACGTGAAACTATGAGCTGAACTAACATTACTTTTGACCAGAATTTCCATTGGTTGGAACGTACGTAAAAGGAGACACCAAGTTAGATTCTTAGCATAACTCCTCCAACTCTTGGCCGCGTTCCAAGAGGTTCTTGTTGTCTAACTACGCTCCCCGAGCCTATGGCGAAATATCTTCCACCATTCGTTCAAATGTCATAGGAACTGGGTACGAAGAGGCCACACCCTCAACATGGTACCTCTGAGGTAGTTATTTTCAGTGCCATGGTCCCCGCGCATTTTGCGCGTTGGATGATTTGATCTTCTTGCCTCATCCTGGTGCTACATACGGATGCATCTGTTATCCGAATCTGTATAGCGATGTCAATTCCTCACTGTATGGGAACATAAGGGGAAAAGGATCGACTGGAGGGGTCGACCTATATACTCCATTGGAACGCGCAACCGTCGCATCATAAGGGGCCTTTATATACACATACGGAGATAATACACGCCTCTTGTCGATCTTTCGCGAATCCTATCATCTATGTGTATTAGACAAGTATCAGATCCCTTTAAAGAAAAACGGACGGCAGTACAAGTGAGTGTTAAAAATGATTCTCTCGATCCCGGGAGTAGGAGAGTTTACAAGATCATATTTTTCAGGTAATACATCCGGAAAGGCTATGGTATATAACTGGGGTAGTGATACATTGCAGACAAAACAGGCCGTCGTCGTTAAAAAGCAAGAGTCATAGTCTTTCTCTTCGTTTCGTAAGCCCTCCAGGCATTGATGACATCGTCGAAGCTCTCAGCAAAGACTTGATGGGGATCAGTGACACCATGGCTGATGGTTTCCTTGGCCAATTTCAGGTTCGCTCCGATGACCTCGAATGCACCTGTGAATTTTTTCAATAAGAATTTTTGCTAAAATATAACAGACAGACATACTTTTGACATCGCGAATGATATTTAGAACTTGTGGGAGCAGGTCGCTCAACTCTGCTAGGTGATTCTATACTCGCCATCTTTCATCAGAAAAAAATCAATAACACGGTGAAAAATAGACTGACAGTCCCTATACCCCGGATACCGCGATATTTTTCTTTGCCAATTTTGAGTTGCTGCTCGATGTCGTTTTTCGATAAGATATCGATCATTTTCGACAGTGCGGCGAACACTGGCTCCAAGTGACCTTGCAAAGAGGTTATGATCTGTACACCTTTCGTAGGGATTTTCTCGTGTAGTTCTTGACAATTATTCTAGAGTTGATGTCAGGAAGGCAATGATTGGTGGAGAATCGGAAAGACCTTACTCCCAGTTCTGTGCAAAATCGTGTGATAGTACTATCGACCTCCCTGATAGTATCAGGTAGAGCATCCGTGATCCCGTTTGAATAATTAATGTGTTCGCGCACTACTCTCCCCTGAAGAAAGTCGGTCAATTATAGTATTTAGTAGCAATAGAGGGATCTTACTGGATCGACGAGGTGTTCTGCCACTTTCTCCACCTGTAAAGCGTGTTCCGTATTCAAATTTTAGCCAAGGACGATCATGGACTTTTTTACCTTGTCAATCCCATGTTTCAACTTATCTTCGGTCTGGATGGCAATTAGCAATGGTTGGCTACAGTATAAAATATAATTACCGCAGTTACTAATTTATTTAGCCTCCCCGAAAACCCAGTCGTGGCACGAGCAGTCTACAATTCATGGTCTTCGTAAATTCCTTTCAGCATGACGATAAAAAGAAGATTACGCTGCCCCATAACCCTACAGCGCCCTGGGCCTGGAAATTCATAGTGAGTACCTCATAGTATTTTAGACATGGTGGCGGATAATTACCAGGTGGCCTACTCCCGATGTTACTCCTGTAGCCTGTAAACAATCAGAAGTGAGGATCTAGAATCTGTTGGAATATATGATACATATGCCTCTTACCGCCCCGCCCATTTTATCACCCGCGTGCACTATGGTCCTCACAGGCTGTAAAAGGCAGAGGACGTCAGGTATCGAACCGAATGGATCGTCATACGACGAAGGAATAAACTGTTATTCACCCCCGATGACAAGAATTTTGCATCCCTGTAAAGGAAAAGAAAAATTTACGTTGTAGGTAAGTGATTCGGTTTCAAAGGAAAGTAGGGGGGAGAAGAACGAGGACACGAACTTTGCGTGAAAATCCTGAACTTCGCCAAATTGTGGCTGGTTGAAAGAGAAAACCTCATCTGTAAGAGGGGGCTGAGGAAGAAGGGTTGCAAGTTTGGAACTCATTGTGAATTTTAGTTGGAGAGTCGATATCGATGCCTTCAAAAGCAGCCAGGCATGCAGTATTTATGCCAGTGACCTTGCATTATCTGTCACGTAGTAATCGCAATCCCGACATATTCGAAATTCAAAAACAGGTTCAATGGAACCGGAGAATGGATTAGTGGCTGACAGTTTGATAATAACGAATGGAAGCAGTCAGAGGACACAGACTATACCATCCCTAGGCCTTATGTTTTTCGGAGATTCTGTGTCGGGTTTGATGGTGCCTTGAACAGACAGGTTGGGCAATCTCTTTACCGAAAGGCAGTCCATCAAAAAGCTTCGGACTTTGCCTTGGCAATCGAATCTAGTGGCAAATATGTGCTGGACGCAAGAATCATGCAGGTCTAGCAGTAAAAATCCAATGTGTAAGTCTGAGATATCTTACTACAAGGGAAAAGTTAACGATTTGACAGTACTGTTCTTCCTTTTCGCCAAACGCTTAGGTTCATCATGAGCCTATAATGTTTTTCCAAAATTATCCTGATCAAACGGTCCGATAACTTTCAAGTTTCAACATCCCTTGGAGTAGGTTTTCTGATGGCGAGCTTAGCATATACAGTAAGAAAGACTTGTCCTTCAGGGCTAGTAACAGCGCTGTAAAGATATCCTGTACAGCTGACTCCGTCTTGTTGTTCCTGACCTTTGACTCACCACATATTTCCGACTTGACTCCACGATCTACGGCCTCCTGGATTTTTCCTGTCATCGCAGTTACTATCGCCCGATAACTTTTGGCACTCCGAGTGTGTTCCCTGTCAACGCAGGAGTACGAGCTCATCATGTTCGAGTCTGCTGATCTTCGTTGTGTCTTACCAACAATGAAGATCTTCACGGCGGCCGTACTCGCCCGATTTCCCCGAAAAGTAAGTTATTTCCCTTCTATGAATTGCTATTTATTCTATCTGATTGCTAGCCCCCCCTGTGACGAGGATCCTGCTGCGGTCCAAGCTAGGTCCTAAAGGCCGGCATAGGTAAGTTAGCCTTTGAACGATGTGTTAACGCATACAACTTGGGTGTTTCAATAATATCTATTGATAGCCAGTGAATGCTAAAGTCGTTATCGATATCATTACTGTGACCTACACTGGTACGTCTTACCCGTTTATGTGAATTATCTAACGCTTCTTATATTGCGCTTACAGAGAGATCCGGCCCTTGTGGGTCTGATATCCATCGCACGTCCATCATGGATGTGATGTATAAATTCGAACTAGGAATGACCTTACTGTACGGCCTGGCGGACTGGGGCACGCTTCCTAAATTAAGAGTCGAGACTCTACACCACGCCCCCTTTCGAGGCACAGACTCCAAAGAAAAGCATCCGAGATGGCCGCCCGAAGTAGGCATAAGAAGAGAATCAATGATGGTCCAGGAGTAGAGGCACAGGTTCAAGATAATACTCCCGAAATCCGTCACGGCTCAGCACTTTATTGCTTCTTCGTGTTCTGCCCGTTCGTTCACTCCCCATTATTTTTGTGAGTAGTCTTTGATAGAAGGAGACACTGAAGAAACACTGAATCATCGTACGTACTTTAAGGCCACCATGGCTCCTCATATGTCGATTTATTAAGGGTGGTCCTCCACTTTAAAGTCTATCGGCATAATTATGCAGATCTGTCGCAAAGATCAAGATCTTGACTCCAGAAAGTCTATCCGAAGCTACCTATGAGTAAATGTGCCATAAGATGAGAAGCCTGTCAGCCTGAAACAAAATAAATGCCGTTGCATCATGGCGTGGTTGAATCCCGGCTGATAAATTCTGCGATATTTCGCGAAGGCACTGAGAACAGAATTCCAAGATCAAAAACATACCCATAAGTACAAAATGTCCATCCTTAAAATTACAATAGGTTATGATTACTATACATGATTCCCGCTGCCGCTACCGTCCCGGCAGGCCAGCTTTTCCCGCCGGCATCTGCGGCGGCGTGGCGGTCATCCCAGGCATGGCCTGCCCAGTCATAGGCATACCCCGCCCCATACCCATCTGCCAGTACCCCGCAATCGCAGGATTCACTCGCCCTGGCACGCCAGCCATCGGCGCGAAGTTGACCGCGCCGTAACTATACATGGTAGGGTTATATGTGTGCATCTGTGGCTGCTGTTGCCCATCTGGAGTAGCGGAGGCATTAGGTGCGACCCCAGCTGCACTGTGCGTAAGGTGTGCTGGCATACCCTGCGGATGGGGTGAGGGGTTCCCGTGAATCATAGGCCGCAGTTGAGCTGGGTTATACGAAGGTGTAAATACGGCCTGTGGATGCTGGGGTGGATGTTTCTGTTGCGGGGGTTGGTTATTCGGTGGCATCGGTGAACGTGCGGCGATGGGTTTATTCATCACTCTCGGACTGTTGCGCGCCGCTGCTGGTGCCGCTAGTTGGCCGCTCTGAGGCGTTGCGCGGCCATTCTTCGACTGTGCCAAGCGTAGGTGGTATGCGGCTGCTTGTTGTTGCTGGGCATATATCTGCTGAGCGTTACTGAAATTACCGTGCATTTGCGTTGACATTTGTCCATTACTTGCAGGCGGTTTCGGGGCGACATTTCGGGGACCAGCGGGTGGGGCATTAAGGAATTGTTGACTAGGTATTGCCGGCTGGAAGACAGGGGTTGATATTTGATTAGAGCTTGAAGATTGTGAAGTGGTTTGTGATACGGGGTGTGCTTGAGATGAAGGTGGTCGAGGCGATTGAGAGAAACGATGTAACTGGGCTGGTGTTGGGGTCCTCTTGGCTGATTCTGTGGCTGCTTGTACATTGGGATAGACCTGGGGTTGCATAGGGGACCGGGCATGTGGAGATGGAGTTACATTGCCGTTTGGGACTTGCAGATGATTGATGAAATGAGTAGTTTGTGGAGGTGCGGGTGTCTGTGAACCATTGGGTCTTTGGAAATTTGGTGTGGCGAAGGTTATCTTCGGTGTATCTAACTTTACTTTGATGTCGGTCTTGTCATCCGATTCTACTGGAGATTGTGCATGCGAAAAGTTTTGGGCTGGCGTAGGTGGTTTTATGGGAGATTGTTGTGGAGGATTATTTGTGAACTGATTTGCGGGGAGAGGGGTTGGTGGTTTGGCTAAGCCCTGCCTTGCATTTTGGATGGCATCCAAAATCCGATAACTGGGGTAATGGTTAGTAGAGACAAAATTGACATGACCGAATCAGCTTACTTGGGTGCATGTATTCTAGGTGTTTGGGGAGTCATAAACTGCATAATCTTCGCTCTCCGTGCCTTGTCCGTTTCATCCTCCTCTGGTTCCATAGCTGCGGCCTTCCGTTTCAAAGATACAGGAACTGTGGGCGTGGATACCCGCAGGACATGATTCGCCATACGGGTGAGATGTGGATCAGGGTCGAGACAGAGTGGTGGTGAGATTGCAAGCTTGAAACCCGGTGTCAATTGAGGACCAAAATGGTTCCAATAAACACTCACAAGGAGCTGTGCTTCAATAGCCAACGCGTCCCTATCCGACCACTTTCCACCAGAGCGTTGGTTGAGCGAACATATGTCGGCCCAGAGTGTCTCGGAGTTCGGATGGAGAACAGCGCGAGTTCGTTCAGGCTTTTCAGGCGTGTGCTCCTTATTTCGTTGGGGCCGATAGTCCAGGAGTTCTACAATCATGCAGCCTTGCAGAGACTCTGAAATAAGCGATTCATCACATAAAGATTCAGTTACACGTACCATCATAAAATGGTACTTTAGCTGCTTCAAAAAGGTCAAGAAAGTCCACGGGTATCCGGTGAGCCCGAATATCATCGAGAAGTGACTGGTAGAGCTAGGTGAGCCGTCATCGCCAGATACTGATGATTGGTTCACTGACTGCAATCTGGTTATTGTACAGAAACTTGGACCCCTGGTTCAATGTCCAGTATTCCGAGTGAAGATGAACGGTGAATGAAGGTGGAGACGACTCTGTTCTCTCTAAGAGTTCCTCAACAAAACGCGTTCGATTATAGCCTGCCATATGATCATGAATCCTGAGGGTTGAGTTTGTCGGATTGAATGGTGGTAGAAGCACTATAAGTGCGGCTATGCTGATGTAAGGCGGTGCCAAGAAAGGCGTACTGTAAGTCACGTGGAAACAATAAAGTCGCGAAATTATGGACGGCCAGCTTCGTGAGGTTAGCTCAAGAAAAAACTTTCAATTCAACTCCCATGGCTGATCATAACCAATGGGTACCTAGCTTATTCCCTTTCTGCGAGATCGGAACCCCCAGGTCCGACAGATCGCATTGTCACACCTCTTGCCACAGACACCACCCGGTTCACCTTACAGAAATATTTTTTTCGATGGCCTGGGAGGAGGAATACAGCTTAAACAGAAAGAGAAAGACATCATTAGAGACTTGAAACTCTTATGTAGAGATCAACTCGTGAGGACTGTTATTATCTTATAAGCAATAAAGATCTCAGGACTTTGCCCAGAACATTGCGCACGATGCCTTCCGCGCGTTGGTAAATCTATCAGATTCTCCCCTATTGGTCGCATCCCTGTCAGAGCATTCATTTCTGACATTCATCGTTTCATATATAATTGTACGTTTCTGTATCTCTCTCTAAACATAGTAAGCTCCAAGTTGATTGTCGCGACAGAATCCAGAGTCTATCCTGGCCGACCTTGCATCCATGTTACTATCAAATCTAACAGCATCATCTGCCGCATGTTCAACAGTTCTGTCTTTGAAAATATCGATCATACCTGAATCAACACAAATCAATGGATTCTACGCAACACAATCACGGTGTGGGACTAGTATCGCTCCGACTCCGTATCCATCGGGATCGCCGCAGGACGTTGCAGCATTGCCATTGCTGCTCGATGCATTCTCTCAAGGGGCGGAGATTAATGAGTCAGGCGATCGATCGAAACGGACAAGGAAAGGCGAGCTTCATTTCCTAGCCAGTGTGTTTGCCAACTTGAGCGTTGTATGTCGTTTCATAATTCTCCACCTTCCCAGATTGATAATTACTTTCTCAGGCTCCCGCAGGACGCAATTTCTTCCTCAATCCTCTACCAGTCGACAGTCTGAAAAGTGATGACGATTTAGAGTATCCGTTGGCCAAAATAGTACCGTTTACAGAGCACAAAGATAAAATTCGAAGAGGAGGGGTTACTTCTACAATCAAGTGGGTCCAGTTCCCTGAAGTGCATATCGGAAATGCACCTGCTGATGCTTGACTAGAAATTGTGCGTTCCACGCGCCTGGACACAGAGCGTTACTGTCTCCAGACAACAGCAAGGTTGCAGTACCACCATCAACAGTGGCGGCCCCTGGAATCGATGTTCTACCCTATCTTTTGCTTCCTCTCGCAGGCCCTGAAGAATTTGACCTCGAGGTGTGTATCCAGGCCAAAAAATCATAGCCCGACCGTTGCCCTAACCATCATTCAAAGGATCAAGAAAAGCTTCCGGACGCTCTGCAGTTCCTGCCCCCAACCAAAACACGGGAACTCGATGTAACGCTGCGCCTGACCCATGTCGAGACCCTGCTTTTGCTCTGCCACACTCGATGGGGTCGCGACTTCTTGCGCGAAAATGGCGTGTATGAGATTGTGAGAGCGGCGCACGAGAACGAAACTGTAGACAAGGCACGTTCGCCAGCTTTTATGAAAAGTGAGAACACCCCTAATCCGTGTGCATCACACAGATCTCGGAACATATTGAGCGCTTGGTTACGCTCTTAAAGGGTGACGAACCTTCCGAATCAAATGCCCTGGATGAGGGTCCTATCGAACCCGATTCGCATTCTCGAGCCCTTGGTGCAGCCCTTGTAGACGCTACCGCAGAAGGCTTGTCAGCTAGTGTCGAGCCCGATGAGGCCGATGAAGACAACAAGATCGAGGAAGTATAATGTTCATCACAGCTATACATGCTATTCACTTCGCCGCTTAGTCGTAAGTAAGGGAATGTTGCACTCGTCAATCAATGATATCGCCAATCGCTACGGTACGGGTGTGAACGACTGACCATCAAATGCCAGTAATCCATTCCCAGCTCTTCAGTACTATTCATTTTTAAATCCACTATATATTCGACGGATATAGTTGCATCTTGGAAAACCCTTACCGCTTTAACACAGTCCCTCGATCACATCATCCTCATACATCTCACGAGATGTTTTTATCTTAACAAACCAACACTAATATTTTAGGGTCCTTTTCAATGTTTCACACGACAAGTCGATAACGTGATCAGCTCCCAAGACTATTTTCGTAGGTTCGACTCGCCTCGCCCACCCTGGGCACTAATGCTTCGACTCCAATTCAATTGTTGTTGCGAGGACAACGAGTGTAGCAACCCGTGCTCCAGACCTATCTTTGTCCCCCATTGCAAACTGTATGCATCTATGATATCTATTCCAATCATTGGGAACAAGGTAGTTGGAGCCGCTGGAGCGTCCCCTGCAACGATATTGATTCATATGCCACGCTCCACCCCAATCATTGGTACCTGTCATTGGTTCCCTACTGTCATCCGGTATCGCCTCGAAGCACCTTGAATGCTATTTAATACACGGTAAAGCAGGAACTCGGTTCTCATTCTTCCTTGTTCCCTCATTTTTAACACTTTGCTCACATTCTTTCCTCGATCTGTGATCGAATTGTCCGACTCTTTTCTCCATACGTGATTGCGAGCTAGACTCTAGAGACTTCGTCACCTTCACTTTGAGCATCGTATCCTTGTTCACAGGGTCCATCCTCTTGATTTCTGCACCTTTCCCAAAACTCAGCCTTCTTTCTATACCTAAAGATGTTGTTCACATACGCTCTCATCCCTCTTCTCGCATGCAGCACTGTACTCGCTGCCCCTCGGCCAGGCAACGGGTCTCTAGCGGTATGACATTCTTCGCCGCCCTTTCCCTAAAAAGCTTATCTCCGTTTATTTTTAGCCTGGCGGTGGTAAAAATGGTGCCGCTGCTGGAAACGCAGCAGCAACTGCCTCAGCCGCGCTCCCCAGTACCACAGACCTCGTGAGATCCTATCCTCGTGAGGAATTTATCGATACTCATGATCATCGCTGTCTTAGAGTGGTAATGGAACTGTGATTGACAATGGCAGCAACAACGGAACTGCTATCAACGGAACTGGTGTTGATACCAACGGAACAACGATCGACAATGGTGCGGCGGGCAACGGAACAGTTTCAGTAAACGGGACTGAGTGCCCTGCACAAGCAACGGTCACCGTGGTATGTCGCTTCCTGTGACGGTATTCAGGTTTCTTTTAAAAAAGTCGTACATAGACCGCTGGAGCTGCTGCGACACAGGCTGCTGGCAACGGGCAAGGAAATGGAAACGGAAATGGAAATGGAAACCAACGAAAACCTAAGGGCAAGAAGGCAAAAGCTGCTGCTGCTAAGGCCGCCGCCGCAAAGGCTGCAGCTCAGGCAGCAGCAGATAAGGCAGCAGCAGATCAGGCAGCAGCGGACCAAGCAGTAAACGATGAAGCCGCCGCAGAGGCTGCAGGTGCCGGCCAGGGTGGCCAAGTAACTGACCCTGCCCTTGATCCCAACGCTGGAGGCGCTGTGAGTCTTTCTGTTCGAAAATACATTTCCTCCAATTTTATTGATGCGGTTCCCTCTCCAGGCCAACGGACAAGCGACCGACCCCGCTCTTGACCCTGCTGCAGGTGGTCAGGCTCAAAATGGACACGGAAATGCCAACCAAAAAGCCGCCAACGGCAATGGTAATAAGGCGCGCCTGAATAGGATGGTGAGGTATGGACTTTACTACCATAAGGATAGTTCTTCTTTCTAAATCACTCTCCTAGGTCTTTGCAAGCTCGTCGTAACTTGGGCTTGTTCTGAGCGATCTTTGTTCGGCATTAGCATATATCTAGAGTTGTACATGTATTATTGACCGATAATTGCAAAGTGTTTGGAGAATCATTGAAGTTTGGTCCACAATAAACCCGAATCGTTGGATTTTCTTGGAATCACGATTATTTTGAAATTTGAATTGTCCCATTACTTTGTATATTTTGTAATAGGCATCGAAGCTAGCCGCAATTCACCCACCGGCACGCAAATCGCCGGTAAACAGCAACTCAGTTAAAGCATAAATCGTTCTAATTTGTCTCTTACTATTATGTGGTGAGTTAAAAATTTCACCATGCTGAATATATTCGCCGCGCCCGAGAAGGCAAAAGGTACCCAGGAGCCCTCGAACAAATTTGAGCCTTGAATTAGGCCTATGTGACTATGCATATGCATCCTTGATCTCGAGCGAGTTGCATCGTCAGACGATTATCTATGGAGTAAGTATTTCATTTCGATACGCACTTTATTTGTGGAGGTTAGTGTGCTTATTTTTGCGAGTTCGGCCCCTATCATCAATCTTAGGCCGCAATGCTTCCACTTCAATTCAATTCCTGTTGACCTGAGGACAACGAACATGACAACCTGAGCTCCAGGTGGCGATCTATATGTGCTATTGTATAACATTTGCTCTCGTCGCATCGATTTTAATCACTGGGAGCAAGGTGGTTGATCGGTTGAAACACCCCTGTAACAAATACTAATTCTTATACAGTGGCCTTATCCCTATCTCTATCTTTGGTACCTGCCATTGGTGTCCTGTGACCACCCGGTGCCGCCCCAAAGCAACGAACATGGTATATAACAGACTATATATGAGGGGTCATTTTTCATTCTTCCTCATTCCCTCTTTTTCACACTTTGCTCACTGACTTTCTTCGATCTGTGATCGAATTGTTCAACTCTTTTTTTTTATACGTGATTTCAAGCCAGCCTCTGAAAACATCCCCACCTTTACCCATAGAATCACGGCTTGCTTCGCACACTCCCCTCGCCTTGATATCTCCACTTTTTTTTGCGAGACTCAGCCTTCCTAATATGTTGTTCAAATACGCTCTTGTTTCTTTGCTCGCATGCAGCGCCGTACTTGCTTCCCCTCGACCTGGAGATGAGTATTTAGTAGTACGTGACTTTTTCTATATTCTTTCTTCAATCGGCTTATACGTACTTTCTATGTCTCGTCACCACGGTGGTCATAAAAAGCATACCACTGAGTCTACCGATACTACTGTTGTTAACGACGACAATGGCAATAGCATCTCTGTTGTAGGGTCCGTCCACAACAACGAAATAAGGGACAAGGGAACAGAGATCTCGGTCGAGAGTAACTCCTCAGGGACAGGAAAGGTAACAACAGTAAACGGGACTGAGTGCCCTGCAGCAGTCACGGTCACTAAGGTATGCTGATTCTGCTTAACGACCATTCTGTTGCTAAATGAATTATGTGTAGACTGCTGTAGCCACTGCAACGCAGGCCGCCAGAAAAAAAAAAAAAAGAAAGGCGAATGAAAATAAGAAAAATTGAAAACCAAGAAAGCTAAGAAAGCTAAGGCTACTGCCACCAAGGTCACTAAAAAAGTGGCCAGTGCTACTGGATCAGCCACTGCAAGCGCTAAGGCCCAAAGTGAGAAAGCAGAAAGCAAGAAGACGCACAAGAACAAGATGGAGGGGTAAGGAGATTTTCATTGGCAAATAAAACATTCTTCTGTCTGAATCATTTTAGGTCTTTGTGAGTCCGTCAGGATATGGGCTTGTTCTGAGTGACCTATGCTCGGGATTACCACATTTTAGGAGTTGAACATGTATTATTGTCTGATAATTCCAAAGTGTTTGAATAATCACCTGACCCACGGTGGTTGGCTAAAATTGAAGCATCGCGTGGTGAGATTGAAATATAATGGGGCTAGACAAGAAGTTCGCAATGCCTGAGAAGGTCGAAAGTATCGGGGAGTCCTCGAACTTTAAACCTAAAACTAGGCCGGCACGACACGCCTGAGAAGACCTCTGGCTACTTGAACAGGCGTGCAGAGATGCTGTGGCAACGCCGGGAAATGAGTGTGGGACTATCTATCTATTTATCTTGACACGCACATTATAGAGGTCAGCGTGCCCGGGATTTATTTGATCAGAGCAGTCATAACCATATCTACATGAGAAATTATAGTCGAAACGGGGCACTCTCCGAATGGTGATATTCACTAACCTACAATCCTTCATAATGGGCAAATTTGCTGATTGGGGGTTTATGAGTCAGGGATCTCAATTGATATGTTCAAGAATTTTCAGACCTTTTCGTTTGACACCAAGCCACCAGAATGGGAGAATGTCTGTGATGAACTGACGTAGGCAGTCGAAACATATCCATTGTTGTTTTGTCCATTCTTTATAACCGTCAGGTCGCATCTCAGAGAGTTCGTTCATCAATACAGGATATTCAATGTTGCGAAGAGCCGCTCTAAACCCTTTCTCAGCTCGATTTGACCACAGTTTTCCCTTGAATTGGTGGTGAAGGTCATATCCAACTTGGCCCTTCAAGTAGTCCCAATCTATATCATATTTCATTGAGGGAGCCAATATAGATGATGGCGGATCTCACTCGTCTCGTTACATAAATGAACGCCTCTTCTCCATTCGAACATAGATGCGCAGTGAGTACCTATAGGCGTTGTTGACAGTTGTCTTACATGATCTGACTAAACTCACATTTGTCCGTTTCGCCCTGGTTTTGAATCGGTTCCAGGATTATCCTGGGAAGGTTCCGAACGCGCGTGCCTCTCTCTTTCAGTATATCATCAGTGGCGGAAACGATAAACCCTAAATATGGTCCATTCTCCCCAGCCTTGTCAATGTGACACTGTGGTCCTTCAGAGAGTCTCGAAGAGCGCTGGCTGTAACATCCCAAAATGAACGCTGGCCCAGCGGATAGGTATAGACCGTTAAGATCATCTACAGAGATCGTGAATCAGCTTGAAATACCCTTGATAGGAAATCAAATAACACACAGATATTTATCATGGAAAGAATATCCCCATCTGACGCAGCAGAACATGCCCAATTCACCATTCTATGCAGGAAATAGGATACAGTATGGATCTGGTTCAGGTCATCAGAAACAAAACTATTCAAAAAAGCTCTTTGATTTGACTGGGACAACATTAACATTTCCGGAGGGGCAATTTCCTTAAACACATGGCTTGGAAAGCTATCCATACCATATATGAATGAAAGGAGCATCACCCTATACATGGCGCTCTTAAAGCGCTTTGATTCTATGGGTGTGAGAACACTAGTTCTTGATTTTCGGTCCTTGTGCCTGTCACACCCATGTCTCAAATTATGACTTAAAAGAAAAGTCCGAAGGACACTCGTACCTCCAACTGAAATGGTCTTCCAGTGCTTGAACCACTTTATAGTTGCGAACCAATGTTTCGACTTCATTGTGATTGATAGGCTGAAGCGACATTGTGCCCTCTTTTGGCAGTTCCTTGGCATCTCGTTGACGCAAGGAATCATTCTCGCATCGCGAAAGCCGTAAGGCTTGTGGTAACACATCACCAATCTGATTGGAGACAACTGCGTGAACGATTGAGTCATTCCGAGCTTGGAAAACACGATAGATGAATTTCGAAGTTAAGATGAGTGACCGAAGATCCGATATGTTTGGTAGAAGAGTCAGGATGTAATCGGTTGTGTCGGCATCGAGAGGGAAGTTGGGTCGGCTTCTGTGATCGTCCATGAATATTGGGTGTACGCTGAAGAATTAGACAGTGATGAATGCTCACAGAGAGCAAGTACATTCTTTCAGTTTCAGTTTCAACACCACATTCTCTCGTCTAGTTGTTTCCAGGTCTTCCCGCATTTTCTCTACCTCCCCCATTTTAGTAGATAGTTCCCTTGTTAAGCGCTGAATGTTTTCGAGATTCTCCATATATGGTAGTTCACGATCCACAGCATCGCCCGCCGCCCGAGCATCGGGTATGTTGTTGACTCCAAGGGAACTGGCCAATCGCTTCGTGAGGTTTACACTGTCTGAGAGCTCTTTAGCCAGGATCATGTTATCAGACTTTAGCCGCTCGTTTCTTTTTTGTAACATGGCAAGAGTCTTTTGATTCCCTTGGTCAAGTCTTGAATCATCCATCACGGTCTGTATATCCTCGAATACTGTAGGACTTGACTGAGGGACTTGAGTTATAACCGTCTGCTAGGAAGGACTAATTGTTGACTGTTGTGAGATGAAAGAGGTGCTAGAAGAGCTTGATATCGTACGGCATTTATCTCAGGGTCAAGTGGTTGTCAAAGGCAACAGATCGTGTCTGTCGATTGTCTGATATGACAGCTGGATTGCTGACCATTAGTGCGCCAAGGGCACATTAGGGAGTAACAACATTGTCAAAAGTACACACCAATTTGAATCAAGAAGCGATGCGTCTTTCTCAAACGCCTCTGAGTACATGTCTTCATTGAGGTCAACTTAGCTGATACTGCCACTCAAATGCCGAATTGACCGTGCGGAGATCTTTTACGATGCACGCGCATGGCGTGAGAGGCAAGGATTCACTGTACTAAAATCTTAACTCGTTTTTATTAGTTTTTATGGTGATTTATTTATATATAAACAGGAGACATTGAGTTTGGCTACTTCGCAAGATGATTGGAGCGTACCATAGTAAATATCTATAGTGGTGAGTATATTGCATTGTATGACATCGGCTTCATCACTAGTAGGAATCTTCGATCCGCATTGCGATGGGAACCTTCTTAATCGGTTCATATCTGTGCTGAATTCAGTTGATACTGATGGATCAGATTGGTCAAGGCGTTTTACCGGCAATCTTTCATAATTGGTGTCCTCGCTAGTGTGGTGAGCACAAAGTGTGGAAATAGGAGTGTAGAGAATAGTACCTTTGCGTTTGCGATCCAGCCACCAGAATGGTAATGTTTTGAGGAAAAATTGTTCGATACAATCAAAACAGACAGATTTGTCTTTTGACCAGTCACGGTAATCCCCACGCCTAGAGTTATACATTTCGTGCATCAATGTAGAATAGTTGATGATCCGAAGCGTACTTATGAGGCCCCTTTCGGCAGGGTTGGTGAAGAGCTTCCCTTTGAAGTAAAAGTGAAGGTCAAGGCCCATGTCTCCCTTCAAATCGTCCCAATCTTCAAAAGACATGTGCAAGTCAGTTAATATGATCTCAGACAATTGATTCATTCCACAAATCAACTGCTGAAGATCTCATTTGACAATTGCAACCTGCAGGAGTGAATTAATGCCAACGGTCCCTTTAGCTGTCATTTTCTTACATCTATCTTCCCCACCATTGGTACCATCTAACACCGTCGCGAAGGGACCAGGTTTAGTCACATCTCGTTCTTTTAAAAGGATCTCTACGGTGAGAGTTATGAACTTCGAGTAGGGTCCATTGTCCTCCTTGAACCGCTTCAGCACTGGCCCCGTGTGCATATGTGCCGTGCCGTTCTTATAACAATCCAAAATCACGGCTGGTCCTACAGCAAAATAGGTACATTCTAAATCCCAATCATCTAATAACATTGTTATGTTAGATGCTTAGAAAGAGAACAAGTTACGCACAAACATCCAGGCAGCCAGAAAAACTGCCGTCTGCTCCACCGCCCAGAATGCCATCTTCTGCAGGAATTTAGATATCTAATAGATCTCATATAAACCCTCTGAAACAAATCTATTGAGAAATCGTTTTTGCTTCACGTAATTCCTATCCAGCTCGTCGGGATCGGAAAAAAACTGCCTCAAAGATTTGTCTTGATAGCTAATACTGTCTAATCCGTAAGCGAACGAAAGAAGTATGATGCGATAAAGTGCACGTTGAAATCGTTTAGATTCGATATGCGTCAGTACACTCGTTCTAGATGTTCGATCCCTCCGCCTGTGAATTTGTGAGTTAACACGGAAATGAAGAAGGTGAAGCATCCCTCTACGGACCTGAAACTGTAACAATCTTCTAACTCCTGGACTGTTTGAGCATTATGAGCTAGTATTCTTGCTTCTGAGGGTGTAATTGCTTGGGCGTAAATATCTTCCTCCTTTGGCAGATCTTCGACGTTGCGTTGTAAAAGGTGCGCGTCTTCATAACGCGCGAGTCGAAGAGCCTGTGGTAAAATGTCCCCGAGTTGATTCAATGCGATCGCATGGACGATTGATTCGCGCCGGGACTGGAAAACGCCATACACGAACTTTGATGTCGAAATTAGGGGAAGAAGCGCAGCAAATGTCGTAGAAGTCGACAGCAGGTGACTAGTCGCGTCAGTATCCAGAGGAAAGAGTCTCTTGTTCTTATTGAGGAATGTCAAAAAGAAAGGTTGGTCATAAAAGAATAAATACCTCCCAGCCTTCACCAGTTTAGCTTTCAAAAATTTGTTCTCCTCTTCGAGCATTTCCAGTCGTGTTTTCAATATTCTATTCTCCTCTTCCACGCCTCTAAGCCTCACCAATGAATCTCCATCCAATTTCGCTTTCTCCTCTAGCTTGCGCATGCGTTCAAAGCACTCTTTGTATGGTACCTCGTAGTCTGCTGTGTCAATTGCCACTTGTGTTTCATGAACGTCATCAAACCCGAGGGATTGGGCTAATCGTTTCCAGCGGCTCGTAGTATCCGATAACTGCTCAACGGTGTCATCATTGGAGAATTTGAGCCGTTCTATTCGTTTTTGGAGCGTGGTTAGCTCAGAAATTGAGCCATTCGTACCCGACGACTCGAATAACATGAGAGAAAGTCAAGTGTATGAATCTTGAGGTTGAAAAAAAAACCCCGAACAATGAGGCAACTCATTTTTTTTATGGCGTCTCTAAGCGGTAATGGATTCGCCAAATCAGAGTTTGGCCTTGATATTTGTGGTCTTCAAAACCCGAAGCCTTCACTGGATAATTCACAATGCAGTTTCCCATGAAAATTTGTCACATAAAACAGGCGTTGGGTTGGGAGGCTAGCAGTTCATGCAGAGTTCGTGTCCGTCTTTACCAAAACGGAATGGTCACCGGATCCGTCGGAATCCGGAACTTCAACACTCTCATCCTGCCAAATCCAAATACCGTCCCAAAGTCTCCGAATGTATGCCGCATGTACAACACACCTTATTCAAGTACCACCGCCACCCAGTCCACATTGTTTCAATTTTCCACAAGGACTTGACAATCCAATCAAGGCATGGGATCCTGCATAGGACGATTTCGCACTGAGGACGTGGAGATTACAACTCCGGTTCCCCTTGTGACACAGGTGCATCTGCTGACTTGCTTTTCCGCGCCTTCATACTCACTTATCAACTTGATTGAGAGCAGGAGGATAATAATAATGATGCTATGGAGCAAACTGCGGGCAATACCGCTCAACCAGTGTCACCAAGTAACACCTCATGCGATTTAATCGGATCGTAGGTGTTTGTTGTTCATGGTTGATCGATTAATAGAATGATGTACTAGAGATATTGATTCAATTGAAGATTACACCGAAACAACGCGCTCCCTGGTTTGCGACGATTGCTGGAAGAACCTATTTGCACATGACTCTTTTCGTAAGGCCTGGGATGGACAGTTCCGTGACGTTCCATTTTTTGAAGTAAAATCTCATGAAGATATCGTTTTCTCGTACGTGACGACGATAGATCAAATTAACAGGTCGAAAGAGGAAGGCTGTAGTTGGTGTACTATGTTATCAACCCCTCCTCATACATTCTGGTCTTCCAGCGCTTTCCGCATCGCATTCCGCCCTGCACTCTACTGTGACGGAACGTTACTTGGTGCGCAGCGAATGACCGTCTGGGTGGGGCAAGGGGCCCGTCCTAAGGAGCTCTTCAGTTACCCGATATACACCAAGCTACGTGCGTACAGCATGTTATCAGCATGGACCACCTATTGATGAAAAGTACATTTCAGGTGATCCCTGCGCTAATGAAGTGGTTGCCAGGGACAGAGCTCTTCAAATGAAATCAACGAGGACCGTCAAGCTAGCTCTAGATTGTATACATGATTGCATTGCCAATCATGCTACCTGCCCGAAACCCATTAATTCTTTCTTTCCTACTCGCGTTATCGATTGTACTAATCCCATGAAACCAAAACTACTCGTTTCTTTAGCCCCTATCCGCGAGCCTTATGTTGTTCTTAGTTATGTCTGGGGTGAGGGTCAACCTTACAAGACAACGACTATCAACATCGAGGACTATCAGCGTGGTATAAACCCCATTTTTCTTCCCCAAACTATTAAAGACGCGATCTGGACGACCCGTGCATGTGGACAGCGTTACCTGTGGGTTGATGCATTATGCATTATACAGAATTCACGGCAAGACCAAAACCGCGAGATTGGACAGATCCCAAATATATTCGCTGATGCTTACTTTACCATCATAGCTGCACGATCACCTGGGGTAAGCGAGGGGTTCCTGCACGATTGCACACCACCCTCAGTATCAATCACTCGCCTTCCATTTCGCTGTCAGAGTGGTTCAGCCAATATTGGGGCGTTTTTCGTAGAACACGATAATATCGGAAAATATGATGAGGGCCCTGATACTACAGACCCAATTCATAAACGCGCTTGGTGCTTGGAGGAGCGCCTCCTTTCCGCACGATCGTTAATTTACACTTCGACAACTCTCCGGTTTCACTGCCAACTACTCACGGTCAATGTTGGGGCTGCCGCACGTGAGTCACACGACTTGGCGACACATCGTCTAGCTATCGATTGGGCGCCGTCTCCCGAAGATCCCCGGCCCTCGTCCCCCTCCTCTGATGCTATGTTCCATTACAACAGAAGTACGACTTTATGGGACAATATTATTATGAATTATTCAAAGCGCTATGTCACAAATGAGGACGATAAGTTGGTCGCATTGGCCGGTGTCGCTTATCGGTTTGGAGAAAGGTGGAAGAAAGAACCAAGTTCAATGTACTTGGCTGGCTTATGGCACGATAACTTACAACATGACCTCCTGTGGCACAAGAAAGCTGATGATCTATATCCTCGATCAACGCTGTATAGAGCGCCGTCGTGGTCATGGGCATCCGTAGACGGCTGCGTGGAGGGGACAAAAATGTACCCCAAAGAATGGGGGTTGTATGAATTAATTGACTGTAACTTGGAACTCGTCTCCAAGGACCTCCCTTTTGGTGGGATTGCCTCGGGCTCTCTGACGATGAATGCCAAGTTAATACAAGCTAGTTGGAGGGCCAGTGGTTTGTACGCTTCCAATCCGCTTGCTGTTGGCGGCGAGAGTAAGTTGTATTTTGCATGGCGGGATACTACCGAGGAAATAGGCGAGAGAGTTTGGATATTACCTCTGTGCTGGAGGGCGAAGGCGGAGGAGTTGGCTGGCCTGGTGCTTTTACCTAATGACCGTGAAGGCTTTTATCGACGTGTAGGGTGTTTCCAAGATGGGGCTTGTGCGTGGATTTCGAAGGATGATATCGAAAAATTGGATTCTCACAAGATCACCATATTATAATCTGTAAATACAGTATGGTCCCGCTACGTTCTTAAGGCTCTATTATGCCCATTAATCGATGCAGAACCTCACACTTAGGTCCAGAAGAACTCAGTCTTGTGCAAATGTAGTCAGTCACGAGACCACGACGCGTCGGAGGAGCCAGGATCATGTGACATTTGATGAGAACGTTATGATTCTGGATTCTGTTGCAATTGTCCTCAATGTCATCCCTCGCCTGGCTACGCCTAGGCCGTCAAGTATAAACTAATCATTTAACTACATAATTTAACTTGGACAGATCACGCACGCGTTACGCGACGGAGATCAGCGGACATGTGCGGATCGAAGACGGAAAGGAATCGTAAAGAACGACGAACCGATGGGACATAAGTAAAATGGTCCGCCACTCTGCCGCCTGACCTCTCTCAACCATACTTTCAAAACCACATTCCACCCAGACCTTCTAAATCGATGCACTTACTGAAGAATCCAGTTTCGAGTTTCCTGCATATATTTTAAGCCTGCAATATCCCAAGTGCTCGATAACCCAGCCTCCACTGCCTAAGTCCGCAGCCCGGCTATTAAAGCTAACAAGTTTTGACAACGCAAAGACCCAGATTGGCTTCCGCTTTACGAAAGTCTGTTATCCTTGCCCAAGCGCTTCGAAGCGTTTCGTCATTATTGACGGCGGACGACCATGCCTTTGACTTCGTTTCACTAAAGCGGGTTTAGGGGTCCAAAGCAACATGTTCTTCTCGGGGTTTAATATTTCTCGGACTTGGAAGATGGATTAAAGAATAAGCGATAACGCATACATAAGGTGCGTCTTACTGTTTATGATTACCCAGTCGACTAGGTTGATATCCCGTCTTTACAGACCATTTCCATCAAATCCTTAACATGCACCCTATCATAATCACTACTGTCGCTCTTTTGTTAACCTTCGTCGCTGCTATTGGTGTTCGAAATGAACACAAATCGGCCATTGACTCCCAGTGTTTCATATGCCCTCCCATCAAATCTTTCCGGTTTGGTATTCGACCGTGGCAGCGGTACGAACCATCCGACATCAAATTTCAACAACATGAAAATTCCTTTTCCTGCATGTAAGAAACGATCATGCCCCCTCTCTAATTTTCCCTCATATTTATATTACATTACAGTTATAAAGCAGCGGCTTACACGTTGGCTGATAAGCACGATCCCTTAACCGCGATCGGTCGATGTAATTATTACGTGCGTTTTCTTGACTTCACTTTGAGACCTCCTTGTAATAACTCTTTCATCAGAATGACGGTGTTCTGAGGCGCGAGAATAAAGACAAGGATACTGCGTCTAGCGTGGAATGTCCTCGTGTAGCACCTTCATATAAAGGGTGTGGTTATAGAGTTCACGCGGCCAGGGATGTTGAGAAGCGGCAAGAGCCTGGAGAGCAGACCCCTCAAGAGATTTTGCCGCCATCTTCTCCAGGAGAAACCTCTCCCCCAGGGGAATTGGTAACGGGTGAAAATGAACCCGATGAAAATGAAAACGAGGATCCCGAGAATGAGGTGGAGGGCGATGAAGAGGAAGAGGAAGAAGATAATGAGGAAGAGAGTGAGGGTGATGAAGATGAGGGTGATGAGGAGGAAGGAGATGAGGATGAAGAAGACGAAGAGGAGGACGAGGAGGACGAAGACGAATAATTGGATAGAAAAATCCTGATCAAGTTAAGCCGCCCTTTTCTTAGATATCTCTTTACTACTTGTGTTGGCACTGGCCTATTGATCTTGAAATGCGAGAGAACCGTGTCAGGAACTGCCGGTGTATATACGTAGTCACGCAATCGCGTTATTAGATGAATTGCGTGAAATATTGGCAAAGCCCAAAATGACCACACAATTAAAAACGAGGCTATGTGAATAGGACGACAGGAAGGCCAGTGGTAGGCAGCGAGGCAAAATTAATATTAACGTCTGACATAGAAAGCTATTGCGTCACGCGCCCCAATGGATGCTGTGAACCTACCACCAGAGATAGTATAAGTAGCAGCATTACAATTCGCGAAGTTAGCATGACTGTAGGATGGTGGTAAGCTGTGTCTCCAGGGGAAAAAAAACAACTTACATGATATCGCAATCTGTCATAAGTGTATGGATATAAATGTCTTAGCGAAGGAAAAAGTGTCCACTCACAGTTCCCATCAGGTAATGAAGTAGTAAAGGAAGATGTCCAGGTACTTCCGTCATTGTTGATAATGATGAAAGCTACGCTTCCTCTTCCAAAAGCTAGGAAGAAATAAGTGGTTGGCTCAACTATAAAAGTTGTTCCGGACTTACCAATTCGCTGCGAGTTTCCACTAAAGACATTCGTCAAAGGAGATGAGCCGGCGGCATTATGGAACCCAACCATGTTTTGTATTGCCTGTGTAAACAGGGCCAGATTTAGGTTAATTAGAGGTTGAGATAGAATTTTTGTACCATCCAACGATGTTCACCTGCATTGGTCAGTGAATATACGAAGATTCAAAGGTTTGAGATGAGATTGACTCACAACGCCATCCATTTGAGAAGCAAGTAACAGGATTTGTATTTCCGGCTGAATCTTGAGGTGCCGGGTCGGAATATTCACCATAATCGTAACCAGAAAATATTGTTGGGACCCCATAGTTGAATGCAAGTATAAACAAGGCAGAAAGTGTATATCCATTGTTTGGAGATTTTACGTTCAAGGATGTTCCACTCCGCTCCTGCAACCTTCATTAGTAGATGTTTTTATTGATGAATTATTACTTACTGTATCTTGATTCGCCATCAATAAATTAGCAGATTCCGATGGTAAATATCCCCAGGCCTCGCCCATTGCTGAAAGTAAATATCAGAATCTGAACAATTACTTGGAATAAACCGCTCACGAGTTGGAGTAACGAGATTTGAGATCTGAGAGAAGCAAAGTCAGCGGGGGTCCCGTATCATGGATGGTAGGAATATACTCCCTGGCCCAAAAAGTGGTTCATAATCGCAGTGGTTGCGCGAAATTCCGTCACGTCACTGAAAAAGAATTTAAGAAAGTAACTTGAGCTAGCAAAGGCCAGGTTACCCAAAAGCCGCATAGTTTCCGGAAAGTGAATCATTCTCGCCATCTCCATAGATAATTTCCTTGACAGAGTTGTAAAGCGCCCCATGGTATTTGGCCATAAGCTTACCATAATTCCGTAGTATGGGAATTTGAGCAGGGAAAAAATGGCTGATAGGTCAGCCGACGCAACTAGCCTGGCAGAATCAAAGCGGAAGCCTGCAACACCCTGCATATCATAAATAAATGAGACTATTCTCTTACAAAAGCCCACTAACCAAAGACAACATATCATTCAAATGTGCAGCAAGTGTGTTGCGAACACCCTGCTGCTCCTGTGCTAGATCTGCGAGCCCACCAAGCTGAACCGATTTAGCCATATGTGTAAGGCAGTGAGCGTAGGCGACGCTCTCATACCTCACAATTCTGAAGTCTGGAATGTGGTTGTTGAATTGAGATACTTGACAAAGGTTGTAGGAATTATTTTACTCAGCGTATGTTCCGTTACCAGTGATGGTGCATGCAGTACCATCGCCATTCCCATAATGGAATTGCGAAGCAACGTAAGGAACGCCTGGACTATCAGAAGTATTTTTTACTAAGTCATGGGATGGAAACTTGTGTCAGAAACCTACTAATCATATTTAGAATATGTTGTGCTGCCAAATCCCGTTGCTGTCCCAGTCGCCCTGGAGTATATTGTATGTTCCGGATATATGTAGTTGATATTTTTTAGGTAGCTCTTACATTGTCATGTGGTTCAGCACCGCTGGTGAGGAGGGTTTAGGATGATATGTAAAAAGAATAGGCAAAAAACAAACTATCTGCAAGAACATCAACACCTGCAGCTTTGCATGTTTTCACCATGTTGGCATACTGATCCCGGGTCTATGAGAGTTACACCCCGTCGATTGTTTGAACAATCTATGGGTATTTTTGCAAAAAAAAAAAAACAACTCACCCCACGTTTACTGATGAGCTCGTAAGATACAGGTTGATAGTCAGACCACCACATGTTCCCCTTGATGTGTTCATATGCCGGGCTGACTTGAACATAACCATATCCAGCGGGGCCAATGACAGTTGTACATTCACTTGCAATGCTTGGCAAGAGGATCAGAATGTGCAAGATCTTGTAGAGGCACGAATGGGTGACAGACCTGTTCCAAGGCCATTCAAAGAGTTGGATAATTACATTTTTCACTTTTGGGGTAGTCCCGGCATAGGCAGAAAAAGCACATACAACACCTAGCAGAAAGCTAGAAAACAACATGATGGGGATGGATGTAGAAATCAGGAGAGGTTGTGTTGAACACAGATTTATATATATTGGTGATGGCTGTCACATGGACCGGGATGCACACGATAAGAAGATGAAGCATGGGGGGTATCAGCAATCCTGGATACATTAAGAAGCAACAACTGACCGGCCCAAAGCAGCTACAATGTGTAGATATTGAATGGCTGGTGTAGCCAGGTGATATTAGAAAACAATACTAACAAAGAGTGTACCACATAACACCAGTAGCTAGAAAACATTTGCAGCCTTCGAATTCTTTGCAGAACACATGGTACCCAATCATGCTGCCCTTGAACCGACTGTACATTTTTGCTTCTTGTCCGTGCCGAGCACCTTAGACAGGACTTCTTAGAGCCTCAAGATGTGTTCTCGAGACTGTTGTAAACTGCCTTGGGGGACACATCAGCAAACCCTGATTCTCT
The DNA here is from genome assembly GCA_015584075.1 of Collybia nuda. NCBI lineage: Eukaryota > Fungi > Basidiomycota > Agaricomycetes > Agaricales > Clitocybaceae > Collybia > Collybia nuda. The sequence goes on from MU150283.1 coordinate 87,782, forward strand.
TTGGGCATCTGTGCTGCTCTGCAACAGTGCTGTGTATATTACCATAGAGCCATTCTGAGTTCGAAGTGATGAGAACTCGGTATATCCGGAAATGCCGACCTTGGATTTTTTGACCGCCAACGTTGCGGTGATTGCCAGTCGGAATTTGAATTCCCATCAAATCTTCTCAGCACTCTGAATTTCCTTTTTGATCCGATGCTGTGCACTGAGCCGCAACCATGGCACACCTAAGCCAACTTATCTCAAGTACCCTAATCATTCTTGGCAACCCTTACTATAGTCTAGAACTATTTTGGTAAATTAATTGTATGTGGTGCATGTTAATGGCATTTGGTAGGAATAGGTATAGTAATAGATATATAAAAAGGTGGATATGTAGAATCATATAAAAAAAAGAAACTGAACTCGGACCTGCCGTGCATGCAACAGCCCACTCAAACCAGTAGAGCCCATAGAGTAGGTTCTGTTACTCCACACCTCTGTGTAGTCCCCTGCAGCTCTATGCAGACATAGTCAAGTTTTGGGCCACCCTGCAAAGTACTGTGAAGCTCTGTGCAATTTTGTGAGCAACTGAGCAGTTACTGAGCAATGTCATAAACTACTGGGCAGTGTCATAGGTTATTGTGAAGTATACAAGAGACTAGAGTTCTGATGTATAGATGTTGTGAAAGGTAATTTATAACTGACCATTACAGAGATAGGAACATTTTGGATCTATTAACAACTACTTACAGTATCAATAAGTGGTAAGGGGATGGGGCAGGGTGGGCACCACGGGGTGTGATCGTTTGTTGTGGGGCCTGTGGCCATCAGTGGAGGCAGCATGCTGATGGGGTGGTGATTGTTGTTGGTAGCAAGTTGTGGAGAGAGGGCATGGCACCCATTGTTGTTGTTGGGAGGTGGGGCGGCACTCATAGTGTGGCATGGCCATTGAGGTGGGTGGGAAAAGTGGGTGTGGTAATGGGGATTGTTGTCATTTGTTGTAGTGGGGTGGTGGGTGGCTATCAGTGGTGGGAAGGTGGTCATGGTGTGTAGGGTATCCATAGGTGGCGGGGCAGCCACTAGTGTGGTGGGGTGGTTGTTTGGTGAGGGGCATTGTTGTTGCCATTGGTGATGGTTGTGCATGTGGCATTGGTAGGGTGTTGGTGGGGTGGTGTTGGTGTTGGTGGGAATGGTGGTTGGTGGTGGGGGGCAGTGTGAATAGTTGTCATTGTTGGTAAGGCTGGTGGGGTGGTGTCGTCATTGGGTGTTGGAGGTAGTGGGGACAGGGACAGTGGCCGTTGGTGGATATTGGAGGGGGGCTGGTGGAGGTTGTGGTTGTGGTCATGTGTTGGTGGGATGCTGGTGGCTGTTGGTGGAGGTGGTCATCATTGTTGTGTTGTTTGTGGAGGTTGTGGTTATGGTTGTGCGTTGGTGGGGTGCTGATGGCCATTGGCTGTGGTTGTTGTGTTGTTGGTGGAGGTTGTTGTATCGCTGGTGGGGTGTTGGTGATGTTGGTGGATGGTGGTGGTGGTGGCGTGGTTCTGGGGTGGGTAGCATGTGGTGGCGGTGCAGTGGCCAGTCTGTTGTTTGTCAGTACTTAGAGTGGAGTGGGCGGCGACATTGGAAGTGGAGGTGACATTGAAAAGAAGGAACAAAAAAAAATGTGAGCTGGCGGTTGTTTGGCAATTGCCGTTTTTGGTCCGTGTGCCGAGTCACCTATTGAGGTAAACCTGATTTACAATATAATGACTGATGGTCTGATGGAAATGTTACCTATTCAATCTATTAACCAAGAGGTTTTTTGTTCAATTCCTATTGTAGTCAATATTCTTTTAGTTGCCAACTGCATTCATTTATTAGTCTGTATAAAATCTAGTCAAGTCTTATAGGTGTCTAGTGGACTCCAGTAGATTCTAAACTTGGGTGGAGTGGGCCAACACATTGTGTGGCAGGTACTTGTTCTTCAGTTCCACTATATCATATGTATCATGTACTCTTCCAATTAATTACTTAGTGAAGGTATATTGAGCTACCACAGGTGTAACAGTAAGGTACATACTGTTACGGTTTCTCTTTTCCCTTTACTATCTTATCTTATCTTGTGTCATCTAACCTTTGGACTGTCTCTCTTCCTTAAATCTTCTTGCCCTCCATTCCGTTCCCACCGATCCTATTATTACATCTACCTTTCACACTATTACTCAGCGCTCCATTTATAACTACCAATAGCGCTTATCCCTCTTCGAAGCATTACTCATGCTTCTTTGAGCTTCATATATATACCCCACAATGTAGTAGATAGTCCTCAGCTTGACCTAGCTGAATATACCTTATTCTCTACAACTCAATGCTCAGCTTGATCCTACTTGCCTTAGAAGGGGGTAGTGAATCTCAGATCCAGAAGACAGACTCGTCCTTTATATCAGGAAGTCTATAGACATCAGACTTATTGTCAATGGTCTTATCAAACCAATTGATTGGTCTTGATCTAGAGGATAAGACCCAACAGCCGTAACAGTATGTGTTACTGGTTCTGAGATGCACTACCCCCTTCTAAGGCGAGTAGGATTGAGCTGAGCATTGAGTTGTAGAGAATAAGGTATATTCAGCTAGGTCAAGCTGAGGACTATCTACTACATTGTGGGGTATATATATGAAGCTCAAAGAAGCATGAGTAATGCTTCGAAGAGGGATAAGCGCTATTGGTAGTTATAAATGGAGCGCTGAGTAATAGTGTGAAAGGTAGATGTAATAATAGGATCGGTGGGAACGGAATGGAGGGAAAGAAGATATAAGGGAAAGAGATAGTCCGAAGGTTAGATAATACAGGATAAGATAAGATAATGAAAGGAAAAGAGAAACCGTAACATTACCCCTCTCTATCTTTGAAGCTCCCAGCTTCAATACTCGTCATAGGATTCACCTGTAATGTTAGCTTCTGCCTCTGGTCCTAAGTACGAGTCTCCTGAGAACCCATAATCAAAATGATTAGAGGTTACCATGCAAGGTTGTTGCGGGCAATCAGGGTAGATGTGGCCAGGTGCTGGTCGACGACATTGAATACAGCAGTATAGTGAGCATTCATAAAGCAAGTACCCAAAGTTGCAGCATCTTGGACATGCAATCCTAATCCTTCCCACTTGGCGCAGCTGAGGGCTGGTTGTGATGTTGGTGGGGTTGGGCTGGCTGCCGATATGGTTCAATGGTCTAGTCATGAATTGGGTTGTTTTCCTTTTGGTTGGTTTGGACATATTGGTCTTATGTGCACGTCTCCCATTCATGTGGTTAAGGACGTCCTGCGTTGTTGGAGGCATGGGTGTTGGAGGTGTGGATTCGCTGGGAGGTGTAGGCGGTGGTGAGGATGAGAAGGGTGGTGGCGAGGAAGAAGGGATTTGAAAAAATGGGGCGGCAGCTAGGAGTTCGGGGGTGTTGGGTGTCTCATATGGTGGGGAGTTCAAGGCGTGGGCGAAAGTGATTGGGGATGGAGGTGGCGATGGTGTTTTGTTTTGTGGGGGGATGGCGGGGTGTGATCCCAACACTGAATTGTTTAGAGCAGAAAGAAATGTGAGTTGACTATCAAATTTGCAATTGATCATCACAGTCTCAAGAACCTCAAACTCTGGGCTTCTAACAAATACTTCTGCAGTTTGGTCCATCAATTTGTTGAGGATCTTGTTTTGGGCTTCATTGCTCTCAACAATGTCGTTGAGCCGTTGGTAGTGGGTTAGTTTGTTGGCGATCGGGGATGAGCGCCAGAGATTATGGATCTCGTGTCTGGAGGATTGTTGATCAAACCAGTCCCTGAACAAGACACGGTGTATGATTTCTAATCGACGTTCTGCAGCGGGGGTGGTGTTGTTGTTGATGATGGTGGTTGCGGGGGAGGTGGTAGAAGGGAGGCTCATGGTGTGGAAGGTGTAGATTGGGGGAATTGGTAGTTAGAGGCAATGTCGCTTCTTGTAAGTTTGAAGAATTTGAGGGGCCGCTTTTAAATTATTTTCGGGCTCCCATGTGTTGTGAGTGGGTGAATAGTCTTTCCATTTTATGAGATATTGGAAGCTTTGGCCTCTAGGACAATGACTGATGATGCCTTTGACTTTGAATTCTTCTTGTTGGTTGACAAGGTCGGGCGGTGGTTCTGGGTAGTTAGGTCCGTGGGTATCAGTTTCCACATACCGTGTGAGCAGGGAAGCATGGAACACAGGGTGAATCTTCTATTGCGTAGGGAGTTTCAGACAATAGGGGACTGGGCCTGATACTTCCTGTATGACAAATGGCCCTTCTCGCTTAGGGGCTAACTTCTGTGATTGGTATGGAATTCAAAGATTAGTTCCTTCCAACCAGACCTTCTCTCCTTCTTTGAAAGGGGTGAATCCTTGTGTGGTTCGTTCGGCTACCTTTCTTCTGGCAAGATCGTGTGCTGTGATTGCTTCTTCTCGTGCTTTTCTCAGTTCGATCATCCTTTGTTCTACACTTGGGGCAATGGTTTTATTAAAGGCTGAGGGAATTGCTTGTGGTTCGTATCCCATCATGAGGAAGAAGGGCAATTGTTTTGTAGCGGAATGTGTCCATTGGTTGTGTGCAAATTCGGCGGTGGAGTTAAGGTCTTTCCATGATGATGGGTTGGTTTGACAAAACATCCGGAAGTAGATCTCAAGTTCTTGATTTAATCTTTCTGTTTCTCCATCTGTCTGCGGGTGGTATGCCATACTCATGATCAATTTAATTCCGAGGAGTTGTCCAAGCTCTTTGAAGACTTTTGCAGAGAATTGGGGGCCTCAATCTGATAAGAGTGTGTCTGGAAGTCCAAATCACTTGTAGACATGTTCGAGATAAAGGTTTTGTTGAAATCGCTCCAAGTCATGCCATCCCTCCATTAAAGAAGGATAGTGAGAAGATAATTCTTTTCTCTTCTGTATTGTAGATTTCTCCATTTACCCTCAGGTACATATTGCATGATGTTAAAAATTTGGTGGTTCAGCTTCTGTCTCCATCAAAGTCCTGTGGAAGGCGGATTTTTATTCCAGTCATGTTTGTGTGCGTTTCTTCTTCTTCAAGTG